>JBBMOL010000947.1:0-56839 GCA_037954665.1 Laguncularia racemosa | reverse complement strand
AAAATTTGTTGTTAAAGTGGCAACCCCCAAAAAGGGGCCGAGGTTTTTAAATTTAAAAGCGGGGGGTAAAAATTTTTTAGGCAAGCGGCCAAACCCTAGTGTCACACCCGAAAGGGGTCTAAAATTTTTCCCCCAAAAAATTATCTGGAAGTGTGCACCCTTTACATGAAATTATTTTACATTTTGAGATCGTAAGACGTAAAAAAATAATTAATCTACATTAATTTTTGTACACATAATTAGATTTTTAATTTTCCCCAAACAGGGCCCCCCAAAAAATTTGGGTCAACCTGATCGGAGAACGGTATCTTTACAATTATTAAAAAAAAGGAAAACCCGGGGGTTTTTCCAATTTTAAAATTTTTTACATGGGGGTAAAAAATTTTTTTCTTTTAAAAAAAAATCTTTTCCTTTTCATAAATTTTTTTTTCGTTGTTTTATTTTTCCCAAAAAAACTTTACACTTCACACTTAGCTATCCCACATTTTTCGCATGTTCCCGCATAAATCTGTAGGGGGGAAGACACTAGGGCTTAGTGAATGAAGGTAATTTTTAAAATGCAATGTACACAAAAAAAAAAATTTTCACATAAAGTTATTAAACCTATGCCTGAAAAAGCAAAAAATTAAAATTATTTTAATTAAACTTTATTATGCATGAATATGGTCGATCTGACCGTTCTAAAATTTTAACCCTCTACTCAACCCAGCCCCCCTTTTTTTCCCCAGGCAATTTCCCTACGACACAGTTAGCATAGGATTTAAAGGTATCGGCCCCACGAAGACTTATAAGTACAGTATAACGATTCTCCTACTATTTAACTTCCCCATTTTTGATAATCTAAAATTCCCAAATTTATTGCAAAACCCCTAAAGAAACAAAAAATAAAAAAAGAAAAAAGTATTAAAAAACCCCTTTTTAATTTTAATTTTTAAAAATCCCCCCCCCAAGTTTTTCCCCCCCTTTAAATTTTCATGTAGCTTTTATTCAATTTTCCCAAAATATCCAATGATTAAACCCAACCCCTTTTCTGGGGGTTTCTTACACTTTTATTAAGCTTTCTAAGTAAAAAATCTCAACCCCAAAAATTTAAACCAATTAAATCTCTCCAATTTTAAAATAATTAAGATTGCAATAAAATCCTGGGGCTCCAATTAAACCCCAAACCCCAATGACTTTTTTTAATACGAAAAAAAATCCTAAAACCTATCCTAGGATTTTTAAAGGGGGCTTTTTATCCATGCCAGACCATCTATTAAATGTTTTTTTCAATCTTTTTTTTAAAAAGATTAATCCCATCCTTTAAACTGCGCACATACAAGATGAACAAACAAAATTGCAACATGAAAAACCAAAGAGTTAAAAATTTAAAATTTTTTAACATAAAAAATTCCGTCACTTTACAATCAGGGGTTTTTTGAAGGGAACAGGATAAACAAATTAGCTACTCATGAATCAAAAAAAAAAAGCAAACATAAAATAATTGAGCCCCTAAAGAAAATTCAAAAAAGATATTTTGGCTTCAAACCAAAAAAATTTCTTGGGGAAACTTTTTTGGGAAATTTTCCCTTTTCCGGGGTTTTTTCCTTTGCTGCCTCCCCCTTTCTCTCAATAGGGTTAATCTATTATACTTTTAAACATGGTCGAGCATCTCAGTGGAAAGATACGACTGTTTTTTTCCCCTTTTCCCCAATGAATTGTCAAGTGAAAAAACAGCCCCGGGACACGCCTAAAAGCAGGGCCAGATTTCAAACCGTGTCTCCCCCGGGTCGATAATTGTCCCCCCTTAACATGCCAGTGTTTGGCACGGTTTGGGAAAAACAGCTAAGAACACGGGCACAATACGGCTAGAAGCACAGCTAAAAGCGGGGAGATTATAACCCTGCCAAGTTTAGAGTTTCCCCCACGTTTTCGAAAGCGTCTGCCCGGCTTCAACACACCCCTACACAACCTTTTTTTCCTTTCAAGTGCGCTTTCATCTTCAAGGTCCCACTTAAGAGGGGGCCCGGGGCTTTCCCTGTGTTATCCATGATGACTTTAATTAAATTTTTAAGCTTCATTACCCCCCTTTTGGTTTCTTTCTCCTTCTTTTGGGTTTTTCCCCCCTAAAACTAAAATTTATCTTTAAATACCGAACCCCCATTGATTTTTTTAAAAAAGACTATAAAAATTCATTTTTAATGCCCATTTTAAAAAGGGGGTTTAAATTTTATTTTAAAAAAAATTTTCCCCCACATTTAAAGGTTTTGCTTGCCTCAACCCAAACACTGTTTAAAGGGAAAACCCCCAAAAGACCTTTCTCATAAGTTCCCGCACAAAAAGAATTTCGGGCATCTTTGATTTCTTTGCACACCTCAATCTTGAAACCCTTTATTCAACCCCTTACCGTTTTTATACAAAATACAAATACAAAAAAACCCAAAAAAGAAACCCAAAAGGAAAAAAAAACTATTACCCTTATCATTTAAAAAAAAATTCCAAAAGTAAAAATTTTGCCACAAGATGAGACTAGTAAAAAAAAGTTTTTCCATTTTTTTAAACCCCACGTTTAACGACACAACAGGGACTAAAGGCATGTTTATCCACTTGCTCCTACTCTTCCTTTCTATTTCACCCCAATCTTAAGTTGATCTTAAGAGTTTCCCAAATTAAGCATTTTTAACAAAATTTAAAACTGACCCATGTAACAAACTTTGATGTTTCCCCCCGAGTTCATCACTTGAGTTAAACAGCGTTATTCCCTCAGCGTAGAAGGGTCCCTGGGATTTTTTTTTTTGGAGTCTAATTAACTCATTTACTTAATTTTTAAAATTTAAAAAGGTTTTTTCCTTTTGGGTCATTAAGTCCCAGACCAGGCGTCTTGGGCAATATTTTTAAAAATCCCTTTGAACCCTACCATCTAAAAAAAATTAAACTATCATTTATAAAAGCTCTTTTAATTCATTTTTCTAACTTTTCTCTCTCTCTGTTTTTTTTTTGGGAAAATTTTTTAAAAAAGGAATCCCAATTTTAAAAATTACTTTTCCCCCCTTTCGTCCAAGTTAATAGCCCCCCTATTTGAGCAAAAGAAGACATCAAAATTCACTAGTGATTAAAATCTAATTCACCCCAAAAAAAGTAAATTAAATAACAAGTAAGTTTACTTCACTTGGATTTCATTTGTAATTTTAGCATCGTACCCTTTAAAACATAATAAGAGAAAAAAAATTGTTAAAGTTTTCCCAAGGGGGGGATAAACAAATTCAGCATTTTTAAATTTTTCAAAAGATCATCGTTTATCCCCCATTAAGGGAGGGTTACTTTTTTTATTGAATAACCCTTGCACCTAGTTTCATTTTCCAAAACCCCCTTTTCCCCCCACTTATAATAGACATTGTCCCAAGTCCTCGTGAAAGCAAAAAGGGAAACAAAAAAAAAAACCAAAAAAAAACACAAGGAAAAAAAAAAATTCCCTAAAAATCTTTTAAAAAGCGGATCCCTTTTAAAAGGAATCAAGCGAAAGGGACAAGTTTAAAATCAAAAAACCTTGCTAAAAATAAGGGTCGGTTTTTATTTGAAACCTTACTTACAAAAAAAAAAAAAAAAAAAAAAAACAAAGAAAAAAAAAAAAAAAAAAAAAAAACCCCATAACGCTGAACATAAAGCAAAAATCACAGCTTTTTTTTTTTCAAACATTAGGGGTTTTGGGCATCTTCCCCGAAAAAAAAAAGGGGCCCCCCCCCCAAAAAAAAAAAAAAAAGGCTATTCTGTACAATGGTCTAAAAACCCCGGGGGTTTAACTTCCCTCGTCCACTCGCGGATCATGCGAAAGTATCATCCGATGGGATGGAACTTGGGCCCATCGGGGAAAAACAAACCAATCCCCCCGTACTGTGAAGGTCGCTCGGGAGTTCAAAAGCGAATTTTTTGTCGTGCCATGAAAGCTGCACCCGAGGTTTTTTCCCCCCCAAGAAAAAAAAGGGATCATATGCACCCCCTCGAGTGATGATCTCCTCCAAAACAACCCCGGACTTGTGATGCACACCCCCTCGCTAAGCCACCACATGGGGGAAAACTCCCCCAATTTTCACCAAAAAGAATAAACAAGGGGGGGGGGGGGGCCAAATAACTCTTCAAGCCTTCACCCCCTTTTTTCTGCCCCGGTTGTTCCTTTTAATTTCTTCCAAATCCCCCGTCCCCTTTCCCTTTTCCCCCAAAAAGTACTCCTGATTTTTCCGGCCTGCTCTTGAGCTTGCTCTTCTCCCAACCCCGGTCGGTTTTTTCTCCGGGTCTTGTTGTTCTCAGAAAACATCCCTATCGAAACCTACCTCCGCAAAAAAACCTCAGGGGAGGAGGTAAACCTTCCACAAAATGTTTCCCCGGGAAAACCCCGGGGGTTGGAAAGACCCCCTAATTTTTCAAAATTTCGGGGACCCGAGCCGACAAAAAAACCGTGGGGCCCAGTCGCACTTTTTTTTAAAAACCAACAACTACTAATCCGACATTAACCCGGTACCCTTTAAAAATTTCCCACAGCTGGGCAAGTCCGAAGAAATTTACAACCCCTTTAAAACACCTTACCATTGGTTTAACGGGCCAGAATGTAAGGAAATTTAGCACAAAAAAATCCCTTTTAAAAAAATCCCCCCGATTTGGAAGGGGGCAATTTCCACTCCCAAAACCGTTCCATTCCATGTTGCATTTGGCCCTAGGAAAAGGGACTGGGGAAAAATTGCGAGAATTCCCTTTGGGGAAAAAATAAACTCATTGTCGTAATACCAAACACTTGAGGGAAAAATTCCCCCTTTGACCGGTGGAACCCCTTTTTGGGGGGGAGAAGGGGGCCACGTTTAACAACTGGGTAGGCCCCGGGCCAAAAAAAAGCTTGAATGTGGCTCAAAATTCCCTTTCTTAAAGAAGAATACATGCCCCCCCCAATGCTTAAAGGGGCCCCCCAAGGGGGGATCATTTAAAAAGTGATCAAATCGTTCCCCCCAAACCCCCTTTTTACCAGCACTTCCCAATAAAAAATACTTAGGGATAAATTTCCCTTTTTTTTTCGCACTATTCAAACTTACCTTCGTCCTCCCCCCAATTTAGGGGGAAACGCCGCGGGGTCCAAAAAACCCCCTGAACGGGGTTAGAAATTTTTCTTGCCCCGGTCTTAGCCCCAGGCTCTTACAAACCAGTTGAGAAATCTCAAAAATTTTTATGAATGTGTTCCCCAGTGGAAACAAAGGAGGGAAAAAAAAGAAAAAGATCAAGAAGTAATGGGGGAATGAGGGAAAATTATGAAAGGTGTTTTTTTTTGGAAACGGCGAACCCAAAAGGGGATTACGATAGGGGCCTCAAAACTGGGGTGTTATAAGCCGTCCCCCAAAATTCCGATAAAAAACTTGGAAAATCTTACCTTTGGAGGCTTTGACCAGTTTGGACTTGGCGGCCAAAAACCTGCATCCCTGTTTTTTAAAAAGAATTTGGAAAAATTTTCCCTTTGGGGCACATTGTGACAGGGCTTGTGATTTGGGATTCCCCAAACCCCTTTTTTCCCCCCGGACGAACACCTTACAAATCCCCGTAACTTTGGGGGGGTTAGACAATCCCCCTCTATTAAAACTTACCTGAAAAAAAAATCCACCCAAAAATGTAAGTGATGAAGTAAAAAGAAAAAAAAACTAACCGTAGATGCATAGGGTTGCCCCCCCAAAACCCGCTTTTTTTTAACCGTTGGCCGACTAAGGAATAAAAAAAAAGGGAAATTATGGATTTGAATAAGGGAAAACTCCCCTTTTTTCAAAACCCTCTTGTTCCTAAGTAATGTTTTGTCTCTACCTTTTCCCCTTTAAACCCTTTTCAGGATTTTAAAACCCCGTGCCAAAGGGAAAACGTTTTTTACCCAAAAAAGGCCTACCTTTTATTTGAGTTCCCCGGAAAAATTTTAAAACCGGAGTTAATAGCAATACCATTTTCTCCTTCCCCAATTCTTGCTGGCGCAACATTTCTCATAATGCTTTGGCCCCTCCTTTTAGAAACTAACTTGTCAAGCCGTAATCTTAACTCATCAACTCATTAACTACCTCTTCCTAGGCAAAATTTTCGAGATTTAGGGGTTAAATCTTATTGCCCAAAAAGCCCGATGCTGAATCTCAACTGGAAGTGACGGGGCCCTTTTCCCATAACAAGGGGAAAAAGGGTTTAAAAGTGTGTTTTGTAGGCCCCCCCAAAAAACCCAAAAGCACATCTAACCGTCTGCCCAATCTCGCCCATGATGGGGGTTACTCATTAAGAGCGCTTTAGCTTCTATTTGTCAACTCTACTTGCCCACTGGTCTGGGATGATAAGGGTGGTGAACGGTGAGTCACTCCAAACTTTTTCAAACTTTTTCAATTTTTTGGGTTGCAAAAAAAGGGCCCGATCATATTAGCTCGAGGACCCAAAAAAAGGGAAAAGAGCTTTTGAGGAATTTTCAACCACCTTTTCACATTTGTTGGTAGGTTTGCTTACCCACTTTAAAACTTTAAACCATGCTACCAATATATACTTGTTTTCCATACGAAGGGGAAAGGCCCATAAAATCAATTCCCATACAAAAACACCTCGCACTCCCCCCAAAAAAGTCTGTGGCATTTCGTCATGTGCCTAAAGGGGGTCAACACAATCAAATAAAAAGGGGGGGAAATTTTCAAGCACCCCCCACAAACAAAGGAAACCTCAAATTCCAAAAGAAAATCCGAAAAAAATTATGAAAAAACAAAAGGATTAAAACTCCATGGGTAGATTTTAAAGAAACAAAGAAAAAGAAATGAATTCCAATTTAATTGAATTACTCCAATTTTGAAATTTTGAACCCTAATTTTTTAAAGAACAAGAACAATATAAAAGTAACTAAAATTTTACCAAAAATGGCACTTTTTGGGTTTGGGTCAATTGAATTGTTGAATGACTCCAAAAAATTCAAGTCCCCCGCCACAATTTCACTCTTGAAATTATAAAAAAAGCTGCAAGAGGGAATCTTCACGGACAAAGGGGGGTTTTCCAAATTTCAAAAAACCCCTAAAAAACCAAATTTTCAATATTTTTTTCTTGCCCCCTTTAAGTTAAAAACAAGAAAAATCCAAAATAGCCCAATTTTAAAGGTGGCCGGGCCTAAGGCAAAATTCAAACCAAATAAAATGTCCCAAAAGCTTACAAAAAAAATGGTTAAAAACAAAAATTACAAATACAGAAAATAATCTTCAGCAACTAGTTTTCATAAGGGAAAAATTCGTGGTTCAAACTCTCGCCGGTTCAGGTCGGGACCATGGGTTTAACCCACAAGTGATTTCTTAGTGATTTGTCCATCCCTTGGGAACCAAATAAGCATACCTGTTGGAATATACAATTCATGAATTAAGGATAAAAGAGGTTAGTAATATTAACTCCAAGGTTGTCAGCCCCGAAAGGGGGCCCTATCGCCAAGGAATTCGAAATCCACCCCAATTTTTGTTCCTAATGATAGGCCCTTGTTGGTTTTTGTTTCCCCCACTTCTCCTTTGGACCTCAAAAAAATTTGACCTAAATCTTGTAGTCAAATGCAACAGAGACTCCGTTTTCAAAAAGAATCCATCTAAAGGAGTTCTCTCGGAATCCCAATATCTGAAATACCATAGAAAATATTGTTTTCTTTCCTCCATTTCTTGTTGTATTTTTTTCCTGTAACAAAAACAAGGACTCTTATCTACTGATGTTTCCTTGCCCTCAACCCTTCCATCAATTTTTTTTCCTTTTTTTGACTCATCTATATGATGTTGATCCCCAGGGTTTTTCTAAGGGTTTTTGCCCAATAAATTCATTATCCTCAAACCCTAAAAGGTTGGCCAAGGTGTTTGCATCTTTCATCTTGGAAACCCTTATCATAAAGGGAAGGCATTGAAAAGCCTGCACACTTGTGCCCTCTAGGGGCCCAAATTCCCTTTTCGGGGGAATTGGTTTAAGCCCAAAATTATCAACTCTATTTTCTTAAGGCTGATAATCTCCCTTTGCCCAGGTGGCCCTGGAGGTTACCACTGGTGGGGTGGCAAGTCATCCTATCAACCCCTTGTTCCCTAATGTTTAACAAGTTTTCTAAGGGTCCCAAAGTTGTTCACCCTAAAGGTCCTCCCACCTGCAACTTTTAGAAACCCGCCTCCACCAATTTCGTTAAAATGCTACATACCCATTCCTCCATTACACTATTAATAGACTTTTTTTGTGGATGCAACCCTATTTGATGTACCAATGTAATGTCTATAATTGTAGCACACTTGCTTCACGAAAAAAATTTCACGCCAAAACCAACTCACTCCGCCACTTATCACTTTACTTTACAAACAATAATTTACCCCAACAATAATATTTTTCCCAACTCTTCACTTCCACGGTAAAAAAAACAAAACTAACTAAAATGCTCCTTTAAATGGCAAAAAAACAAAAAGAAAAAGGAAAAAAAACTATACACTCCCTTTCCCCCGCAACTTACTAATACACGGCAACAAATTCACAAGGACACCTTAATGCAAATTTGCCACAAATGGTAAGAAATCCAATTTTCAATTCAATTTAAATTATAATCAATACCACTCTTAACTACTTTGAAGTAAATGGGGTGTGTTTCAATTCAAATTGTTTCCTTTTTTCCACACAATTCAAATCTGGAAATTATTCACTTTTTACTTCCAATTTGCACAAATAACACCATTTATCGCTCCAACTCAATCACTGTGATTTCTCCACTTGTTAACATTCTTCAACCGAAATAAACATAAGAAGGGCGCAAATTTTAAAATTTTAAAATCAAACCCCTTTACTAATTGCAACCCCTCCACATTTGGTAAGTTTCAAAAATTTTCAAATTCAAACAAACCAAATTAACTCCTTCACTCTAATCTTGTTTTGAAATCAAATAATTCCTTTCTTACACAATAATCAATTGGAAAATTGTAAAAAACCTCCACAATTTGAATTCAACATGAAAAACAAACAAATTCCCTTCCTTCTCAATTGCACTTCCGAAATGCCCCTAACTTTTCCTCTTCCTTTTCCCCCGTAAACAAACCGGCAAGGATGAAGACAATTTAAACCCAAAATTTTCTTTCAAATCGAACTTAAATTTATCCTTTCAACAAAGATCAATCACGTAAATATCAAGGTGACAAAACAAAAAAAATCATTCAATTGTTCCTTAATTTTTTTCCATCTCCTACAATTCGGTACCAATGGTATACAAACTTCAATTCTCAAAATTCAATCAACAAAACCCTTCTCAACAACCTTCAAGTAACTCACGGCAAGATGAAATTTAAACAATCAATTTCCGAAAACTCAATTGCAACAATCCTCCTCTTAAACCTTAAGCCAACTCACGGCAAGATGAAATAACAAAATTAACTTTCAAAATCCCAATTGGGAACAATCCCTCCCTTAAACCTGTAGCCTTTATACCAAATAGATGTGCCTAAAAGGGGTCAAGCACAACAACTAAAAAAGGGATGAATTGTCAATGACATCCACGCCACAAACAAAGGAAAGCCTCAAATTCCAAAAGAAAATCCGAAATATTGATGAAAAATCAAAGGTATAAAGAACATCCGATGGCTAGATTTCAATGATGAACAATAGAACATGAAATGAGATTCCAATTCAATTCGAATTACTCCAATTCTGAAATTTTAGACCCTAATTTCACAAGAACAAGAACAACAAAAAGTAACTAATTCCTCACTAGATATGACGCACAGTTTGGAGTTAGGATCACTTGTAATTTGTTGATATGATCACAACAAATTACAGTCCCACTCCCACAATTTCACTCTTGAAATTGATAAGAGCAAATGCTTGCAAGAGCACTCTCTCACGGCACAAAGGGGGTGTTTTCCTCAAATGTTCAAAAAGCTCCCCTAAAAAACCTAAATTTGCAAGTATTTATACTATGCACCCTTTAGGGTTAAAATGACAAGAAAAATCACAACTATGCCACTATAAGGTGGCCGGTCCTAAAGGCAAAATTACAACCAAATAAAATGTCCCAAAAGCTTAACAAAATAAATGGTTTAAAACATAAATTACAAATACAGAAAATAATCTTCAGCAAGCTAGCTTCATAATGGAATTCGTCGGCTCCACTAATCACCGGTTCAGGTCGGTCCCATAGATAAACCCACAAGCTGAGTCTTAGTGAGTTTGTCCATCGCTTGTGAAGCCAAATAAGCATACCTGTTGGAATATACAATTCATGAATAAGATAAAAGAGGTTAGAATAATAATTAACTCCATGGTTGATCAGCTCGAAATGGGCCCTCATCGCCAAGATTCGAAATCCATCAATTTTTGTCCTAATGATAGGTCTTGTTGGATTTTGATTCCCATTCATCGTCCCCTTCTTGAAATGTTTCCCATCTCTCTAGCATCGATCGCATTGAGCTACAAATATTTTGGGCATCCTTGAATACTGACGGCCAATAAAAACCAGCTTCAAGTACTTTGTGGCCTTCTTATTAGCACCATGGTGTCTCCAGTGGGTCCACTATGGCAATGGTTTCAAGATCTCCCATCCTTCCTCATGTGAGACACCAACGCCTAATCATTGGTCTGACAATACCTGAACAAGTAAGGGTCTTCTCAAAGTAATACTTCAGGTCAGTAAAGAACTTCTTTTTCTGTTGCTTGGACATGTCCTGGTGGAAGGACCCCTAGCCACTAATAGTTGGCCATGTCTGCAAACCATGGGGACTCCCGAACCGCTAACTTTGTTTACAGAAAACAAATTCTCCTAAGGGAATCTATCGTTAATATCTTTCTCTTCAGCTGCTCCACACATGGGTTCTCCAATCGAGATAGATGATCACGCTGTGAGGTTTTTCTACTCCCTTAGTGTCTCTGATCTCAAGGTTGAATCTTGCAATAGGAGTATCCACCTGATGAGGTGGGGTTTGGCATCCGTCTTGGTCATTAAATATCTCAATGCGGAGTGGTCAGTTATACACTATCACCTTAGAAAGAACAAGATAAGATCAGAATTTGTCAAAAGCAAACACTACTATCAATAACTCCTTCTCAGTAGTGGTATAATTCTCTTGAGCCCCGGTTAGAGTTTTGCTGGCATAGTATGTCGGTTTAGAAAATACCTTATCCTTTCTTTGACCCAAGCAGCTCCTACAGCATAGTCGCTAGCATCGCACATCAGTTCAAATGGAGGTTCCAATCTGGAGCCACCATGATAGGAGCTTTGGTCAGTTTCTCCTTCAGCGCCTCAAAGGCTTGGAGACATTCATCATTGAAATCAAAGGCGATGCTGCTTCTCCAGCAACCTGGTGAGAGGACGAGCAATTTTGGCAAAATCCTTGATGAACCGTCTATAGAATCCAACATGTCCCAGAAAACTCCGAATAGCTTTAACCGAAGAGGGTGGGGGAAGTTTGGCTATAGTATCAACCTTGGCGTTGTCTACTTCAATCCCCGCTGATGATATTTTGTGTCCTAAGACAATACCTTCAGTCACCATGAAGTGACACTTCTCCTAATTCAAGACTAAGTTAGTTTCTTCACAACGTATGAGTACCCTTTCTAATTCTGTAAGAAACAAAATAAAATGAATCCCCAAACACGGAAAAGTCATCCATGAATAATTCCATGATATCTTCCACCAGATCTTCAAAATCGCTAACATGCACCGCTGAAAGTTGGTCGGTGCATTACAATAATCCACAAGGGCATCCTCCTGTAAGCAAATGTGCCATAGGGACATTAAAGGTAGTTTTCTCTTGATCTTCAAGGGCAATCTGAATCTGGTAAATATCCCGACATCCCATCTAGAAAAACAGTAAAACATATGTCCAGCAGGCCTCCCAACATCTGATCGACCAAAAGGTAAAGGAAAATGGTCCTTGCGTGTGGCCCATTTATTTGCGATAGTCAATGCGATCGCCATCCCGTCACCGTCCTCATTGGTATGAGCTTCATTATTCTCATTTGGGACCACCAGTCATTCCCCCCTTTTTGGCACCACCTGGACGGGGCTTACCCATGAAACTATCAAAATGGGATAAAATTAGCCCAGCATCTAACAATTTGATTACCTCTTTCTTAATGACTTCTTTCATGTTTGGATTAAGTCTCTTGAGCTTGCACCACTGGTTTGAAATTGTCTTCCATCAAGATTTTGTGTGTGCAAAAAGAATGGACTAACCCCTTGGATATCCGCGATTTTCCATGCCAAGGCACGCTTATGCTCCTTCAAGAGCTTTTCCTTCTGACCAATGGTTAGCCCGGCTGCAATGATGACTGGCAACAGAGAATCCTTCTCTAAGAAAGCATACTCCTGGATAGTCAGGGAGTTGCTTCAGCTCCAGAATTGGAGGATCTTCAATAGAGGGCTTCAATCTGGTAACATCTCCTGCATCAATATTCTCCCTTTCTGGTTTTATCCCAAGTTCATCCTTGCCATCAAGATGAGTCAACATTTTCTTTGTATTGCACAATCTTCTGTCTCTTCAATATTGCATACTCTCAAACTCAACTCTAATGGATCCTTGCATAAGATATCTTCCACAACGGTATTATTTTACATCAATTGCATAACAAGTGTCATAAGAATCTACCGATTTCTTCATCACAGTTGGGATTTGGTAGCAGTAACTCGTCTCCCCCAATGCGCAGCACTAATCGGCCCCTCAGCCACATCAATGATTGCCGGGCTGTGGCTAAAAAGGGGCGTCCAAAGATCAAAGGAACATTCAGTGTCGACATCTATGTCCAGGATCACAAAATCAACCGGGAATATGGAAGTTTCTACTTTTACTAACACATCTTCAATAACGCCTCTAGGAAACTTCACTAATCGATCTGCCAATTGAAGGCTCATCCGTGTAGGCTTTGGCTCCCCTAATCCCAACTTTTGGAAGAGAGAATATGGCATCAAGTTTATGCTAGTCCCTAGATCGCTAATGCTTTTTCTATGGGTAAATTTCCAATGAAACGTGGTTGGTGAAACTCCCTGGATCTTTCAATTTCTTTGGAAGTTTGTTTAGTAAAATCGCAGAACAATTCGCACCAATTGTTGCAGTGGAGATACTCTTCCATCTTCTTCTTATTAGATAGTAAATCTTTCAAACTTAGCATACCGGGGCATCTGAGAAAGGGCTTCCACAAGAGGTAAGTTGAATGTAATGTTTGGACAAATCCAAAAACTTACCGAAGTGCTCCCGATCCTTGTCGTTCCGCAGCCTAGAAGGATATGGCAAGGGGGGGGTTTATAGGGCTGGACGATAGGTGTCTTCTCAGCTTCTAAGTCTTTTGTTCTTTCCTCTATAACTCTGCCCTTTTTTCCACTTTATTAGTTCTTTCGCCTTTATCAACAGTCTCATTCCCCTTCCTACTAACAGAGGTTTCCCCACACTTGTCTGATTTCACTTCCTTTCCACTCCTAAAAGTTACTGCCTTCACGTGTTCCCTTGGGTTGGTCTCTGTATTTTCCAGGAAGAGACCCTTGTGGTCGCTCAGCAAGCGCTTTAGAGATTAGCCCCATCTGGTTTTCCAGTTGTAGATTGGGCTTCATGATTCCTTAGAGTGGCCTCAGTGGAATGCTGGCGTTGCTCCGACGCTTGAATGAATTTCGCAATCATATCCTCAAGGTTAGATTTCTTTTCTTGGAAAGGAGGAAGCTGGTCTTTGGAATCCTGAGCAGGTGCATTACCCCTTTGAGATTGCTGATTACTCCAGGAGAAATTGGATGATTATGCCAACCTGGATTTATATGTGTTGCTATAGGGATTGTTCTGTGATCTTGTGTGATTTCCCACATACTCAACACCTCTATCACTTCTAGACATCGCAATTGTTGGAATGAGGTTCAATTTGAGTAGTATTGGGATGATTGAGATACAACCATCCTTCAACTTTTTGAAGCGAGCGCACACTTTTGCTGCAATTGATGTCATCAAATCGACCTCATAAATGCCCGCTGCCCTATGCTTTTGTCTACCATGGCTCCATTGGTGATTATTTTTGGCCATGTTCTCAAACCAACTCAACGACTCCTCCGACGTTTTCTATATTTAAAGTTACCCCCAGCCGCAGCATCAATTGTCTGCCGAGTTGCATAGTCAAGCCCGTTATAGAAGGTGGAAACTTGCAGCCAATTAGGAATTTGGTGATGTGGACCACCGCCTAAAAGAAATCCTTGAATCTGATCCATGCTTCATGTAGGGGCTCGTGATCTAGTTGGTGAATGATGAGATATCATTTCTCAACTTGGTAGTTTCGATGGTGGGAAATAATAGTCCAGGAAAGTCTCCGCCATCTGGGTCCAAGTGGTTTATGGGAATTCGGTTTAGTGAACTAAACCACTGCCTTGCTTTCCCCCAGAGAGTAAAAGGAAAAGTCACAATTTTCATGCTTCCTCAGATACTCCGTTTTGCTTGACAGTTGCACAAATATCCAAGAAATCTGAATGTGCGCATGAGGATCCTCGTCAGACAAACCATCAAACTGGCATTGGTTGTGAATCATTGCATTGTAGAGGCCTTGATTTCGAAGTTTGTTGGCCTCTAATTGCTGGTTGCACAATACACGACCTAGTGCTGCTCAGAGTAGGACGAGCGTATTCAACCATCGTTCTTCGTTCATCTGCCATTGGCCCAGTTTCTCATCAATCGCCTTCTAAAGGTTTGGTCAATTTCAGGATCAAAGTCAAGAAGCTTTAGATGAAGAGCTCCTTGTCATAAACCGTGACAGACAAACTATGAACTTAGTTTCCTCAAAAAAATTGAATGGAAGCACGAATGAAGTTAATGTAAATAACTAAAAAAAAATAAAATAAAAAAAATTATAGTTACAGTAGTAGTGTCAAGTTTTTCCAAAATATTATAAGTCCCCGACAACGGCGCCAAAAAACTTGATGGCCGATCTGACTGTTCTAACAAGTTTAAACCCCTCTACTCAATCCTAGCTTACGATCAGTTCTCAGGCAAGTGTACCTATCGACTAGCAGTATAGCTATAGGAGTACAGGTATCGATTCCCAACGAAGACTTATAAGTACTAGTACTAACGATTCTCCACTATTTAACTTCTCACTATTGATGATCTCAACTATCCTAATTATTGCTTAAACCTAAAAGAAACAAATAAAATGAACAAAGTAAAAGTATTCAAACACTCCCTTAATTAATTCAAATGATTTAAAACATACCCTACCCAAGATCCACCCCCTAATCTCATGCAGCTTTTATCAATTCCAAACTATCCAATGATTAATACCCAATCTCTGATTCTGGCGGAGTTTTCTTACACTAGATTAGAGTCTTTCTCAAGATCAATAATCTCTAACCCTAATTAAGCTAATTAAGATCTCTCTTCAATTTACATAATCAAGATTGCAATAAAATCCTAGGGACCTCAATTGAACCAGACTACAATGACCATGTTCAATACAGAAAAACCTCCTATAACCTATCTCTAGGATTACAAGGGGTCTTTTTATTCCATGCCAGATCCACCTGTTAAACAATTTTCAATCTTAATAACAAATATAATCCCATCCTTAATAACTTTGCGCACATATTAAGATTAACAAACTATAATTGCAACATGAATAAAACTCAAAGAGTAGAATTAATTATTGAACATCAAACAATTCCATCACATGACAATCAGGGGTTTCTGAAGGGAACAAGGATGAAACAATTAGCTACTCATGAATCTAATACAAAGAGCAAAACATAAAATAATTGAGTCCATAAAGAAAATTCAAACACGAGATATCTTGGCTTCAAATCCGAAAAACTATTCTGGCAACAGCTTTTGGCAAACAACTTCTCTTCTCTAGGGTTTCTCTTGTGTCAACTCCCCCTTTCCTCCATAGGGTTTGTTTCTATTTATACTTCTTAAGGCATGGCGAGCATCTTCAGCTGGAAAGATACGACTGTATCTTTCCTTTTCCAAGTGAATCTCGTCAAGTGAAAAACAGTCACCTGACACGCCTAAAAGCACAGCCAGATTTCAAACCGTGTTTCCCTCTGGTCGATAATATGTAACTCCTCAATCTTGCTCAGTGTTTGGCACGGCTAGGAACACAGCTAGGAACAACGGCTAGCAACACGGCTAGAAGCACGACTATAAGTATGGCGATTATAACCCGTGCCAAGTCCCTGGAGCCTTTCCACTCTTCGCAGCGTCTGCCACGGCTTCAGCACACCCCTATCACAAGCTGTGCTTCCTTTCCAAGTGACGCTTTCATTTTCAGGTGTGCCTATGGTTCATGACACGGCCGTGGCTTTCCCCTGTGTTATCCATGAGTGACTTTAAACTTGATCTTTTAAGCTTAAATTTAAAAGCTCCTTTTGTGATCTTTCTCCTTCTCTTTGGTATTATACCCTGAAACATATATATTTATCTGTTAAATACCGAATCCGCATTGATTTTATCAAAAGACTATACAAATTTCATCATTAATGCCTATGATTTTACAAAGGTTAATTTCCTTATCAATTGAACAACCATATGAAGCAGCATCTCACGTGGTCTTTCCAGTACCGACGTGTAAGTCTAGGGTTTATGCCCCCCCTTGACCTTGGGTTAGGGATTTCGAAGCCACCATCAGTGCCTGGGTCATTACCTGGTTTATTTATTTTATCACTTGGTTTAATTATGATATCTTATTATCTCAATAATGAACGCTCCCATGCCTCTTTGCACAAATGGAGAAAAACCCTCAAGGACAGGCCAGACTTGGAACCATCATGGGCCGACAATCCCCCTAAATTTCACCTAGTTCACACTTGGCGGAACAAAGATCCTCTTGATTCACTTCTGACGCATCCTTGATATGATGGCCTTCAATCTCATGCAATGTCTCATGAAAATGCATGTCAAGTTTTTGATATCGTCCAATTCATAATTTAATTGATTTATTTAAAGTGATCAAACAACATTTACAATCTCAATCAAACATACCACAAAATAAACATCAAACATTCTATTTCACTCATCACAAGTAAGGATTATGCATAGGTTACACACAAAATTGACACTTGACACCCAAATTCCTATGACATAGACCTAACCCGTTTTATAATGGATTAAATTATCTCGGCACCTCTCTGTTGCCATCGCACTTCTCAAATGCTTTATCATTCTCACACTTTCAAAAGCCAGAAAGGTCGTCTTGCATCTTCTTTTTTAATGTCTTCAAGACACTTGTGATAATATACATTTATACAAATCTAAACATATTTTATGTTTGGGACCTTTTCTTAATTAAGGACAATTTTACTAGACATCTCCCCTCATGTACTTAAGAGGGTAAGAAAATATGGTCATTGAGTTATAAAAACCAAGGTTGCACTCATGATTGGTATGGATTGGGTTCATGAGTGTATTTCATAAATTCATATAAAAATAAGTTTGTTGGTATATGTATACACATTCAGGAACCAGCTCTGACATTGTATACCATAATGATACCTATACACCTTATCCCACTAAGCTTACCTATTTGGTAACTGTAGAAGGAAAAGCTAAGTTTTTTGTTCCCTAGCTTGTTTGAAAGAAAACTATTTATAAAACTAGAGTTAGGCTTATGGTTATAGCACTAGCGATATGGCGCTAGGTGCTATCATTAAGGTAATGACATCTAAACTCTTGGACCCTTCATTCCCTTATTTTCTTCATGACTTCTTCACTTAACTTGTTATTCTCTACTGCATAACTTAACTCAACAACAATCAATATCAAATAGCAACACAACAAACATCAATTTTCAATGCATAGCATTCCACAATAACACAACATAGTAGCATATCCATTAAGTTTCCCAACTCACTTGTTTAGGGTTGTCGTAGTCCTAGTTGGAGTCGAGCGATTCCAGTGGGTAACTCCTTTTTCGTTCCTTTTGAAGTCAGTATCCTTCTGCGATGACTTCCTCAACCCAATCATAAAGCCACATCTCCACCTAACTTTAGTGGTCTTCTAGCACCCATTATGTTACTCTACTCATCTTGTGGTTGATGACAAGGCGTGAAGTTTTCTCCTTATGGGACTTTGGACGAACAAGATTTGAATGCTGAACTTCCTTTGAATCTGTGCTTCCAATACCTTAAGTTGCTGTGATCAACTGTCTGTTTTCCTTGTGTAAGAAGTCGAGCAATAGAATGTCTTTGACTTGCCAAATTTAGAATTCCTTCTTTTACATATGCAAGATACCCTTGGAAAGGACAACAGAAGATCTTACATTAAGGTATTTGGCTAAGAATGATCTTCCTCAACATCTTTTGAACATTCCATTGTGAAATCAATCTCATTCCAAATATCTCCCAGGCCATCATCTTGAATGTTGCTTGAATCATTCCCTTTACCATCTATACTATCATAGACACTTCTCTTGCCCATGAAGCATCTTTGAACCTTTCATTTATCCAATTGTCTTTAATATCTTCCAACAAACTACTTGTAAGATAACCGCAGGATTTAGTAGTCCTTAAAGGTTTCTATCATCTTCTTTCTTCTCTCCTTTGTTGATATTTCCACCTATGAGTTCCTCATACTTTCTACTGGTTTTCATTCTCACTCATGCTTCCATCATACATACACCAACCTTTCCCACACATCACATATGCACCAATATTTTCTTATCCATATACATACACACTTCACACCCCTAATACATACTTGCCCACATACTTTACACACATTATACACTTCCCATATCCATATTCACATACCCACATCATATATTATCTCATACACCTACTTACATACTTCATATATGCCTTACATCACCAATACACACACCCATATACTTTGCACATGCTATATTCACCTTCCATACCCACACATTCATGTTCACACACTTTGTACATCATCTCATACTCATATGTACATATCCCATATACATCACCCTCAACTTCCACACATGCCCATACACCATACGCTATTTCACGTACATACATACATGCTTACACATACCACTCCTTCCTTATACATATATACATACCCATACACTACAACGTCTTCCATACATATACACACATGTTACATACTTCACATACCATTCATGTACACACTAGTACCCTGCACCCCACACCTTTCATACATAACACACACTCTGCACATCCCACACCATCCATATGCATACACCCTTCTCGCACACACCACATATCATTCTACACATACATTTCACATACACTACACCTTACACACACACATGCCACATGCCCACATACACATACCGCACTCCCTTACACACTTCACACATCATTACCAACACATACACACATCCTTAGACACATCATACATCATTACCAACACATACACACATCCTTATATACATCACACATCATTACCAACACTATCACATATACACATTTCATTCACACACACACATTCCGCATACAACTACATCACCTCTTCGTTTACACACACATCCTACATATACACACCATACGCAACCTCATATATACACATTCGTATACATATCCTCATCCTTGCACATACACATACACACCTTCCTCCACATAAATTCACTCTCGTACATCCTACCCCATCATCCACACACACTCATACACACACACACATACATGGTCTCCATTCGTACACACCCACACACTCCCCCACTTCCTTCACATGCACACACACATATCCTTACGCACATTTTGCCACCCTTCACCGCACACACTTTCAATACACATACGTACATACACACACTACACACTCGCCTCATATACACTCGGCTCCTCTTTCCTCTTTCTTTTTCCTCCTTTTCTCTTCCCTTCTATGCTAGCCTTCCTTCTTCCTCTTTTCTCTTTTCTTTTCTTCCCTTTCTAGGGTTGCTGTCGGTTGTTTTGACTGCCACTGCTGCAGAAGTTGCCAACACGACACCAAGCCACCGTAGTGGACACCATTGCTGCTGTTACCATTGTAGCTGGGGTTGTCGTCACGGTTGGGGGGTTGTCGATGCTGCTGTTTGAAGGCCGTAGTTGTTACGGTTGTTGCGATCGTCATCCTCCTCCTCATCGTCATTCCCTATTGTTGCGGAGATCATTGTCGCTGTCGTTGCCGTTGTCGAACTTGCTTGCCGTCATGTCATTGCTGTTACTCCGATCACCCATGACTCCGTTAAGTCATTATCTTTAGAAGCCTACAAGGAACTCAGTTTGGATTTGTCACGAGACTGATCCGGTTTCACCTCCAGTTTTATGGGCTTGAGCAGAGAGAGAGAGAAAGTACGGTGGTTGGTGTCGGGACTGTTGTTGCCATTGTTGTGGGGATCATCGTTGCTGCTATCATTACAGTTGTGTGCGGCTGTCGTTGGGTGGTTGTTGTTGTCGTTGTTGTCGCCATGAGCGTTGTCACCGGAAGCGTGATTGGAGTCGTATCCAGAAGGAGAAGAAAAAAAGAAAAGGTAAGGGAGGAAGAGGGCATGTTGGAGAAGAAGGGAAGAAGATGGCTAGGAGAAAAAGAAAAAGAAAGAAAAAGTAAAAGTAAGAAAGAGAGAGAGGGGGCAGGGGCCGGTCAGGGAAAGAAAAAGGTAAGAAAAGAAAAGAAAGGAAAATAAAGAAAAGAAAGGGATGGGACTCTTTTTTTTTTTTACAGTTATATATATTTATATGTATATTCATATATTATATTATAATTATATTTTATTTAAAAAATACCCATATTTTAACATTTCACACACGTACGGGAATACCTTTAAAAATTATATCTTTAACAATTTATTACAAAATTTTATGTCTAGGTTAATTTGATTATTCTGAAGATAAATTTTACTGTAAATTTCAATTTGAAATTCCTAGATTTATAATTTAAATTAATTTCATTATTTAACCTAATTTTGTTTAAAAATTACGTTTTGGATGATTTATTCTTTTAATTTAATTTACCCGAACTAAAGTTAAAATTTTACAATTATTTTCATTTATCCGTTTATATTTCTATATTCAGATATTTTCAAGTATGTCGCTTCCTAAATTTATTCGATAATATATTTCATAAAATTCAATTTACCACGTTTGTTATCTTATCTTCCTTACGAAAGTTGTTCTTTCTAATTGTTTAAATTTTTAAAACCTATTATTATCACAAATTTAGAATAAAATAATATTTATTATTCTATTTATTTTCTGTAATTGTTTATATATTTTTTTTGAAATTTTAGGGTTTTACACTTGGCAGCTTATAATTTAGGTTAGCTGCTTTATGTTATTTCGAGCCAGTTTTCTTTGTAATTGAACCTTTCTTTATTTTTATACCATTAGGAATAGAAACACGAACAGAACTTGAAATTTCAGAAATACAAAACTTGAGTTTACTCTCATTCTTCTTATACTCTTATCAATCCTTAGACTGTGGTGAGTGACGGTATTGGGTTTGTTGTGTATCATATCAACAAATCCGTGCTAGGACTATCCTCTTGCTAATGCGTAATATCTGATAAGGGTTTAGGCTTTTATTTTGTTGTTGTGTTTGAATTGCTCGGATTACTTGTGAACTATTGATTGGGATTGTGATTACTTGATTCTGCGTCAAGATTAAGCACATCATAATTTTGTATCAGAGCGAAGATTAAGAATTAGTGTTTATGCTGTAGTTTGTGTGATTGTGAATTGAGGATTGAGTACTGGTTGAGAATTAGGGTTTGTGCTATGATTTGAGTGATTGTAAATTGGGGATTGAACGAAGGTTGAAAATTAAGGTTTATATTGTGAATTGTGTCATGGGTTGATTGAATTGACTTGGAATTGAATAAGTGTGAAACCCTAGAAAAGTAGGTTATTTCTAATGATAAAATTAATTAAGATAATTGTTTAAGATCTCAATGAAGTAAAATATGGTACCCTAATTTGTTTTTCAATTAATTATGATTTCCATCTATATTTTACAATTAAGCCTCAAAAAACTACTAGTGACATAAAGTCAGTCTTCAAACTTTATATAACAAGAATTTCATTTACTCAATTTAAGATCCCTTTAAATATCTATATACTATTTTTCTTTGTTGTTTTAGAGACATAAACAATTAGTTTATCCAAGAAACTTTCCTAACCAACTTCCTAAGAAAGCTACCTTAAAGATAACTTCTTAAAGATGGATATTTTGCTAACTTCCTAAGGAAGCTTACTTGATCTACTTTTCAAGTAAGACATCAAAAGAAACTTAGCAAAGAAGTATAACTTCTCAAGGAAGTCATCATGATAAACTTGATGACAAAGTTTGTAAAAAAAAAAAAACCAAAACTTCTACCAGTTAGTACCAACTCTTTACACTTCCATTCAATCCTAAACCTAACTATTAGATGATACCAAGATCCTTACCCAGACTAGAATATCTTATGGAAAACAAAAACAAGTATGAATACTAGATAAATTTGGGCCTAGAAATCAAAATCAAAGATAAAATATTCTAGCCTAAATGTCATCTATAATTCCTAAGGATTTTCGAAGGTAGGGTTTTTAGAAATTCTATTAGATAAAGTAATATGCCTAGAATTTAGCTCCAAATGAACCTGATTAAGGTTTAGGAGCTAGAGAAGACTCGATATTATGTAAGTCGACTAAGTCAACTTGGCTAAATTAAAATTTGACTTGAGTCAACTGACTCTATCCAACTCACTAACTTAAGTCATTCATTCGATACCCCGGGAAGACTTGGGTAGATTTAAAGCATTAGAGCTAAGACCCAAGTTAACTTAAGGAAGACTTGGTAAATAAGATAGCAAGGATTCATATGATACTCTTTTCCGATGGAATCAATGAGTTTAGCTTAGTAAAAGTTCAATTGAAAACCGTCAACTGTACTAATTTCTACTAAACTCCCTACTTAGGAGTTCAATCTTATTCTTGATGTTTCACTTAGTAAACTAAACTCGAATTTTGTCAAATTTCATATGTAAGACCAATACTTAGCCCTAAACATTCCTTGAGTATTAGATTTAAAAAATCAAATTCAGTTGACTAAAGTCCACTACAATTTGACTTGAGTCAACTTCCGACAAATAATTAGATGATTCAAGAAGACTTGCATTGACTTGAGTCTAATTCTTTCCTATCTAATCCCAACTATGAAGATTAATAGATTAGAACATAGTTCAAGAAAACAAAATACAAATTAATAACAAACCAAATTATAAAACCAAATCAAAATCAAAAGCCTCTTAAACCTTACCCTAAAAGTCTTCTAAGCGGTTAAGCTTGAAACCACCCCCAAATCTTAATCTATTTCAACCAAAATTTTCTTAATTCAATATTAAACCTTTAATTACTCAATAATATAAAGAATATAAAAAAATCTAGACAAAACTCCACTAGGCACATCCCCTTCTCCAAGATGCCACCAAAGAGAAGTCAAACTTCTCCTCTTACCTTATCTTATCTTATCTCATCAAGATCACCATTTATTACACCTGATTTTATCTCAATCCTACCCTATCTT
This sequence comes from Laguncularia racemosa, assembly GCA_037954665.1. NCBI lineage: Eukaryota > Viridiplantae > Streptophyta > Magnoliopsida > Myrtales > Combretaceae > Laguncularia > Laguncularia racemosa. The sequence continues at coordinate 33,419 of JBBMOL010000947.1, read as the reverse complement.
ATCTTGTCTAACCTAAGAAAAAGACATAAAATAATTTTAAAAATATGCATATGAAAATCGAATCCAAATTAGACGCACTAAACATGTGATTTCTCCAGTTTTTGCCAAGGTTCACTTATCTTAATCTATCTTATCCTATACTTATTAAATCTTACCAAATTTTACCTATTTTACCTTAAATATAACTTAATTACTCAGTAAAATATCATGGAAAAATTCGAAGAGATGGCCCCCCAAGAATAGATTAGAAATCCCTTCTTTATGTGAAACACCACAATGTAAATCCATCTGGCTTGTCACCATTCAATTCACCCCTTCCTATCTTAATGTAATTTAATCTAAAATAACCTAAATTACCATGATTAAAGTAGATTAAGGAATTGGAAATATCATGGAAAATTTAGAATTTTAGGGTCTTATAAACAAAAGGAAAATTACATCTAAATCTTATCTTTAAAGACACCTTGTTACTGAACCTTATTTCATCCCATGTTTAAAACCATCTTACCTAATCTTAACCTAACCAAAATTAGCCCAAAATTTTTCACGACTAAGCTAAGGAGGTTAACTGAAAATAAATGAAAAATTAACTAAAGAAACTACCTAAAAGCTACCAAAGGCTACCCTCCTCTTTTGACCATGCGATCTTATCTATATAACATCATCTACCTTATCTTATCCTATATCATTAATACCCTAACTTATCTTATAAGCTATTAGGAAAATTATAACCCTAAAACTTGCAATCTTGTCCCCTTAGGCGTGGTGAATCAGCACAAAAATGATTTACAAAGCAACAAAACTTAACTACTATAAAAGGGGATGTATGGAAGCTATTCTACCTAAGTAAAGCCCTCCATTTCTCATGCCACTTTGAGCCCCCTATTCTCTGATTTTCCCTCATCCAACTCTCCACCAAACACATGTAATATCCCTCTAAGATGTTAGAAATTTTCATCCATAATTAGTTCCGTTTACATCTCCAAAACCTATAAGAGCTTCAGAACCACCAATGCCATACATTAGGTAAGAACTTCCAAGAAGATTGAGTTATCTTTAACTCTCTTAAGGAAGCTACTAATCTTACCTATTTTCTATATTATAGGACCTTAATTTAGGTATTCAAGGGGATTTCATCAGATTAGGTAATCCTCGATTAACCCAAGTTGCTTTCATAGCATAGTCTTCATCTACATACAATAATATCACGTATTTATGGAAGTTGTAGGTTCTAATTATAATTCCACTTCAAGCAAACCTTATCCTTGTTAGACTATTCTATTTCTCTTTTATCTAGAGTATTTTTAAGTGTTTAGAAATATTTCGCACTCCTAATACAAAAGTTCAAAGAAAGGAGGTTAAAGACTTAATTTCAAATCTTGAAGACTTATGATCATTTTTTACCTATTAAACATCCATGAACATATTTTTGGACATTTATGGACATATTCTTGATATATTTTGGACATATATTCATGGACAAATTCTTGGAAATTTATGAACATATTCTTGGACATGTTGATGGAAATACTTGTGGACATATATGATTTGCCTAAAACCAAGATTAAGCACATACAAAACCAATTTGAAAGACAATCAAACAATGTCAATCAAACGAGTCTCAATCACATGAACAATGGCGTCAATTTCCAATGAATGTAACCAATTCTTCAATTAGGATGTGTTCAATCTTAAATCCAAATATGATATAGCTTTGATACCAAAAGATGATGTTCTCAAAACCAAGCCTAAGCACATGCTAACGAATCAAAGAAACAACCTCAACTCACACATATGAACCGATTCAATTGGACTAGGAAATTGCGTGAATCCTAATGGAACTTTGATGAAATCCAAAGGTCCAAAGATGTAATCAACAATCCAACAAGGTTAATCTTCACCAAATAACAATAAAACAAGTGAAATCCATGTGAATTACACCAAATGACTAGATCTAATGCCGTGATTTATCCTCTTCCAACAATAACCATTCACATCACAAATGATTCAAATATTGATGATGATAACAAATACTAAAACATTCAATCTTATAACATGATAATTGATTACAATTGCAATAAAAAATCTGACGAAGAACATCCAAATCAACCCTAGATATGACTCACTAGTGATGAAAAGGAAACACAACAAAGAAGGAATTGATATTACTCACAAATGCCCTTTGTTGCACTCGCTACAATTTCAACTCTTGGATATTGAAATTGATAAGAGAAATTGGATCTAGGGAAACCCTAAGCCCTCTCACGAAAATGTGATGTAAATTCTGAAAATTTTGGCCTCCTCAAACCCTACTTTAAGCAAGTATTTATACTTGCTCCCTTTAGGGTTAGAAAATGCACAAAATTACAACTATGCCACTTTTAGGGTGGCCGATTGTAAATGAAAGTTACAATCAAAATAAAAGTGTTCCAAAATGATTACAACACAAATAGTCCATGCAAATGACAAATATATAAAAGAAATTGGTCTTCAAGATGCCGGTCTTCCATAGGATTTGTTGGCTCAGCTTATCGCCGGTTCAAGTCAGTCCATGGATAACCCACAGGCTGAGTCTGAGTGAGTTTGTCCATCGCCCTATAAAATATGATAAGTGCGCCTATTGGAATATATAATACATGAATAAGATAAAAGAGGTTAGCAAACGAATAATTTCAGGATCGATTTGCTCAAAATGGGCCCTCATCGCCAAGATTCGAAATCCTTTAGTTCTTGCCCTAATGATAGGTCTTGTCAGATTTTGATTCATATCATCTCCTCGGGCCTCAAAAAGATTTGTCCTCAAATCTGGCAGATCAAATGCAATAGAGACTTTATTTTCTCCTAGCAATCCATCTGAAGAAGTATCTTTGCAGAATCCCAATATCTGAAATACTATAGGTGGTGATTGTTTTCTCTCCTCCATTTCTAGGATGTATCTCATTTGTAACATAAATAATGCTTCATTATCCACTAAAGTTGCCCCTGTGTCAACCTGTTCCACTAAAACCATTTTCTCCTTTTCTAACTTATCTGTATGTGCTGATCCTCATGGTCTTCTAATGGTTGGCTTAACTGCTCATTGCCCTCTAAAACAGCTGAAGGTGAACACAACTGTCTCTAAACAGTTTGACTCTCTGATGATAGACTCATCTGACTCTGACCCTCAGAATCCTCCAATGGTTTACTGATAAGTCGCAAAATACCCTTATCTAGAGTAATGAAATTGTGCTTTATTATTGAATTTTTAGATGATTTGTTGAAGAAAACGATGCTTAATGGAATGAATGTTAATTTTAGGATCCTTTAGAGTATTTTGGAGCTAAGGGAAGGAGTTTTGAAGAGTCGGAGCAAGTTTGGAAGGAATTGGATACATTACATGTGAAGAGAAAGAATTTTGGAAAGTACACAAGAGAGATACACGCCCATGCACTTTGCTGTTTTACTTGTGTATACTGAAGCGGATTTCTGGAAAGTACACGAGCAAAGTACACGCCCATGTACTTTGCTTGTGTATCTAAGTTTTGCTTCTGTTCGATGATGTTTCAAATACACGACTAATGTACACTCCCATGTACTTGCTCGTGTATAATCACATAAGGACACTTGGAAGCAAGCATGAGATACACTACTTGTGTATCCGCTCGTGTATATATCCAATCGGGGTACATGTATAAATAGACCATCAGTTTGCCCTAGAAACAAAGGTTACGAATTTTTCATTTTCTCTCACTCTCATAACAGCAAGGGAAAGAAGATTCTGTCGATTCCAAGGGAGATTGAAGACCCACAAAGAAAAAGATTCTATCTTTAAGGGTTGTGACCATGAATTTTATCAATTCTTCTAGTAATTGCATTTCTTTTGTCCAATTTATGGAGGAGTAGACCCTAGATCTAGATTTTATTTGAAACTTCTCTGTCATGTGATGAAGATTTGGTCATTAATGCGAAGTTGTTGACTTTCTTATGATTAATTGCATGCTCTTCAATTGTTTCTTAGATTCATAGATCCGGAATATGAATTTATGCATGATATCATATTAGTTAATTGAGAAATTGCTCATATGATTAGATCTAATGCAATTAATGAGATTTGATTGTTCTTTAGAGATAGGAAATAAGAGTCTTCTGTTTACATCGATTATTTTGATGCGAATTTCATGTGCTTTATGCAATTCTAGGTTGCTATTAACTAAGGAGAGATCCTATTTGATAAACCTAGGATTAAATAGGTTAATATACTTGAGAAAGTAGTTAACTTGACTAGAGAATTCGACAGTATAAGAAGTCAATTATGACAATCTTCAGAAATCTAATGAATTACATGATAGAGAAGGAGTAGAATAAGATCTAGGTTGCTTTTGTTAATTGATAAATCTTCAGAACCATTGTTGTTAGTGAGTTATTAGTTTTAAGATTAGAGGAATTAAGTTTCAACCAACATTATTAAGCGGCGGTTAGATAATAGGAACGAAGTTAGTACTAGTAGTTGGTGTATCTCTGAGGGACGACCTTATGCTTACTCGCTATATTACGCTACGATAGGTGCACTTGCCTATTGCTTCGTAGTAGGATTAAGAACAAGAATTCAATTTATTAAAACTATGATTGGCAACGATCATTTACTCAACTGCTCATAAGCCTCTAGTATCTCTGACGGTGAACATAACTGCCCTTGAATAGTTTCCTCCTCTAATGATCTGCTCATCTGACTCTATTCATCAGGATCCTCTAAAGGTTTGTACATCTGTGTCTGACAAATTTTGTGCTCTAAGGGTTGGTTCAACTACTCATGGCCTACCGACGGTCTATTGATTTGTTGCTGAACCCTTTGAACCTCTAAAGGCGACATCGGATTCAGAATAATTCGTTTTCCCTTCTTTTTGAATACATAAGTATTCCTAAAGCCATCATGTAAGTCCCTCCTGTCATATAACCAAGGCCTCCCAAGCAATATATGGGATGTACACATAGGTAGAATATCACACTCAATCTCATCAAAGTATTTATCCCCTATACTGAAGGGTACCCTAGCTCTTTGGGTCATATGCAAACTCCCCTGATCACTAAGCCAATGCAATGTATACGGTTCAAGATGTGGAGTAGTAGCAAGTTTTAGTTTCGATACTAACGATGCTACTACCACATTGGTACAACTACCACCATCAACTATAAGGACACATAAATTTCCTTGTACCTTACAAGAAGTATGGAACAAGTTTTCCCTTTGTTCATCATCCTTAGTAGTAACTGTAGTCAATGTCTGATGCAATACATTAGTATAATGAAACATCTCACTAGACATGATTGTGTTCAAATCCAACAACACAATAATTATCCTCACACTTCCACAGTTCAAGTACACAACCAAGCTACAAGTGAAGTACACTTAACTATTTTCAAGTAGATAGAATTAAATTCAACTACAAGTGTTTAAGTAACTAGTTCAATTACTTTCACACTTTAATGACTTGTTTGAATTTTGAATTCTACTACTCACTTTCCTTTTTTCTTGCCTTAGCTTCTCACCACTTAAATACTTAATTAGTAGAAATTAAAACACATACATAACACACCATTCACCACCACATAACTTCCTCTTGCTCTTGGTTCCACACAATTCACGCCACCAATCAACACCTCTCTATGTAACACACAAAACACCACACCAAAAATACACAATTCCTTTACTAAATTTACAAAATACAACACTACATACACACTACTTCAAGCTACGGTATACTTTCCCCACTTCCACACAAATATCAAACCGCAACTCTAACACACAAAAAAGGCAGCTCAACTTTCAAATTTAAAAAGAGGTTCAATAAGTGCACAACTCCACAAATGGTAAGAGGCTTTTTCAAATTCAATTATACACAATTAATTATGACTTAATGTGTGTTTGAAATTTCAAATTGACCTCTTAATGTATCCTTTCAATTCTGATTTCAAATCTAAAAATGATAATTGTGTTTCCTCCAATTTCCGAAAATGCACACACTACACAATTCTACTTCACAATTGAAACACCACTCTTCCCCCTCATAGTTTGTTATCCATGCACTACACTCACACTTTAGCTTCAGCGTGCAGCACCTAATTCCACACAACTTCCACAAATTCACAAATGGCAATTCCCTCACTCAATACACAAACACAACACCAACAATTCAATACTCCTTTTTACACCACAATTCATACACATACAACCATGGTGCAACAACCTCCACAATTTTTTTTTAAGCACAACTCTACACACAATACTTCAAAGTATACACTTCCTTACCACTATAAAACTCCAATTCACACCGTAAACCACAAGCAATGGTAGCAACAAAATTCAAATTTGAAATCACTCCACTAAATGCAACCTTTTCCACAATGAATTGCTTTCAAACTTAAAGAAGGTATTTGAATTTCAAATGGATGCTTATCCTTCCACACACTTCAAATCTGGAAATGGTAAAATATTCTCCCCAATTCCAAAATCAACAAAAGTCACACTTCTCTTTTTACTACAAATTATTGTATTTCCAATTCCACAATCAGACATTAGGAAATACACTTCTTACTTTTCCTTCAAAGCTCACATCAACAACAAAATGATAAGGATTCACAATTTCCCCACGTCTACGGCAACAAGCAGCAACTACAACTCCTCAACAACACAATTAGACAATTCAAGCTTTGTGTTAAGTAAATTCAAATCAATGTGCTATTCAACAATTCCCTAACTTCCGAATTCAAATTGCAATCAATCCCTTCTCACAACCTCAAGCACTGATACCAAAAGATGACGTGCCTAAAACCAAGATTAAGCACATACAAAACCAATTTGAAAGACAATCAAACAATGTCAATCAAACTCATCTCAATCACATGAACAATGGTGTCAATTTCTAATGAATGTAACCAATTCATCAATTAGGATGTGTTCAATCTTAAATCCAAATATGATATAGCTCTGATACCAAAAGATGATGTGCTCAAAACCAAGCCCAAGCACATGCCAATGAATCAAAGAAACAACCTCAACTCACATATATGAACCGGTTCAATTGGACTAGGAAATTGTGTGAACCCTAATGGAACTTTGATGAAATCCAAAGGTCCAAAGATGCAATCAACAATCCAACAAGGTTAACCTTCACCAAATAACAATAAAAAAATTAAAATCCACTTGAATTACACCAAATGACTAGATCTAATGCCGTGATTTATCCTCTTCCAACAATAACCATTCACGTCACAAATGATTCAAATATTGATGATGATAACAAATACTAAAACATTCAATCTTATAACATGATAATTGATCACAATTGCAATAAAAAATATGACCAAGAACATCCAAATCAACCCTAGATATGACTCACTAGTGATGAAAAGGAAACACAACAAAGAATGAATTGATATTACTCACAATTGCCCTTTGTTGCACTCACCACAATTTCAACTCTTGGAAATTGAAATTGATAAGAGAAATTGGATCTAGGAAAACCCTAAGCCCTCTCACGAAAATTTGATGTAAATTATGAAAATTTTGGCCTCCTCAAACCCTACTTTAAGCAAGTATTTATACTTTCTCCCTTTAGGGTTTGAAAATCCACAAAATTACAACTATGCCACTTTTAGGGTGGCCGATTGTAAATGAAAGTTACAATCAAAATAAAAGTGTTCCAAAATGATTGCAACAAAAAAAAGTCCATGCAAATGACAAATATTAAAAGAAATTGGTCTTCAAGATTCTGGTCTTCCATAGGATTTGTCGGCTCAGCTAATCGCCGGTTCAAGTCGGTCCATGGATAACCCATAAGCTGAGTCTGAGTGAGTTTGTCCATCGCCCTATAAAATATGATAAGTGTGCCTGTTGGAATATATAATACATGAATAAGATAAAAGAGGTTAGTAAACGAATAATTTCAGGGTTGATTTGCTCAAAATGGGCCCTGATCGCCAAGATTCAAAATCCTTTAGTTCTTGCCCTAATGATGGGTCTTATCGGATTTTGATTCCTATCAATATACCTTGGACATATATTTGCCGTATCTTGGCATCATTTGAGAACAAGACTTATTGTGATGAGGACCTAAGCTCGGACCTTGACAACAAACCAATTTCTAAATGAAGGGCAATGAACTTTGACTCGAGGCCTTGAACTTGAGCTATTAAGAATCTAAATAATTAAAAGATACCCTAAAAGACTTTAAAAGACTCTAATAAGACTTGGGGTTTAGATTGGGATGCTAGAATAGTATATTTTAGTCATAGTTATTCTTATATGTATTTTCTCTTCTGTCTAATTGTTTAGGTTTTTCAAAAGATCTTTAGTCTCTACCTAAGGATTATTACAATCCTCAAGTTAACCCTAGGTGAGGGAGTTTAGATGATCTACTATCTACTTGCTGCTTGCTAATTGTGTGATGTTTTGTTGATTGCTATTGATTGTTTGGAATGACTGATTGCCTTGCAAGCTCTCATCCGTTTAGTCACCTTATTAACCGGTAAACTTAAATTCTTAGCAAAAATAACTAGATTACTCTTCACATGTCTATGATTCAACAGGTACACAGAAAGGAATGAAGAGTGTTCAACCTTTGCCGAAAATTTTTGAAACATGTTGAAGCTTTTTGAAACATTTCAAGTCTTTTTAAAAGTGCTTTTTTGTAAAGGTTATATAAAAAATCTAGCATGTGCTTTTAATGGCTACTATTTATAAAACCTCGGTGTTACTGATGGTAATTTTATGAAAATTGATTTTGTTGGAGGTAAAGCGGTTGGGACAGCTCTTGTTTATGGCCTATAAGGCATTGTTAATAGATTAATTGCAGGTTTATGCCTTGATGAGGGATCACCTGATTTGGCCATGGAGGCATTATTGTTTGATTGATGGTGGATGGCCCGGTGTGGAATTCACCAGGACTGACCCTTGGGCCATTTTTGTTCTCGGCGATAGGTAAGCGTCGAGTTTTTTTAGGGGACCGTGCCCTCAGAGAGCCTCCTGGGTAAGGTGAGGTGCTCCATGCGAGTAAGTATGGAGGTGAATCAAAGTATAGACAACATAAATCTATACCTTTCATGGTTTCAAAACTCCAATGAAAGTGTTACTTGCATTCATTATGCATGCATTCATTTCATATGTAGATAGATTTCATGATGTGTTAATTAATGCTTGATAACTTGCTCAAATGGTAGTAATGATGGGCGAATGCATTGAGCCATAGTTTGCTCACCCCCCCCCCCCCCCCCCCACAGTTTATCTTACAGGGTATTTTAAAGCTGGGAAATGGGCTAGGATCAAAGTGATGAGTGTTCCAGACTCGAGCTTGATGGATAGTTGAAGAATTAGAGGATAGTTGAAAGACTAGGATAAGTGAATAAGAATTTGTAAAGCTATTTATTTTTGAAACTTTGTCACTTTCTAATACTTTTTCAAACAATGTTCTTAAATGTTGAGATTACTTAGTTTTAGTATTTAGTAGGGGATATCGATTCTCTAAGATTATGGGGAACTGTAATAATCGGTTTCCATAGTTATTTTCATAATAACTAATTATATGTACTATCAATTATGGTGAGAAATGATTATTAAATTAGAGTCTTGCAACCTTTGACTTGTAAGGCAGTTTTCATATTGTGGGTGCACACGTGATATGACAACTTTCAGAAAATTCTACTAGGCCCCTTATAGGGTCGTTACAACGAGGGTTGACATTAGGGTTGTGTTGTAGTGTATGTGTGATTGTGATTTGGGAATTTTGTGTTGAAATTGCAATTATGTGCCTTATAATTCCAATTGCATACACATCAAAACAAAATGCGTGATCAACAACACTCCTTTGATCCCTGATTCATGTGGAACCAAATGGCAATGATACTAAATGGTGTTGATGAGCAATGCAATTATATAAGAAGCAATGGATAACAATATAAATGAATTAGAATTCCACTCAAATTGACTTGATTCAAATATGAAATTGATGAACCCTAATTCACGTGAAGAACAACAAATAGCACAAACAAATTATACCTAGATATGATGCACTAGAATACAATTTGAAACAACTAGAGAAAGATTGATATTACTCATAATCTCCTCAAGCTAATCTCGCCACAATTTCACTTGTGAAATTGATAAGAGAATTTTTGCATGTAAGGACCCTTCCTCACGGCAAAAAGGTGTATGTTTTTCAAGTGTTCAAAAAGCTCCCTCAAAACCCTACTTAGCAAGTATTTATACTTGCTCCAATTAGGGTAAAAATAACATAAAAAATTACAAATAAGCCACTTAAGTGGCCGGTTCTAAAACAACAAATTACAAGTACAAATAAATCTTCAATTGGTTGATTCTTCACTTCAATTGAACACATTGTGGACTATTGGATGTAAGTCCAAGAATGTTCCACAAGTTGATCCTTAGTGCTTTTTATTTGCCATCCTATAAAACTAATAAATATACCTGCTATAATGCAAAGATAAAGTTTTATTAGATAAATATGACAACATGTGGATATCTATGCTAATGTATCCAATTTGTTTTCCCCACTATTGGAACCATATAGTTGATTCCCATCATGAAGGCAATAGTCAAGTTAGAAGAGTAGGTCAGAGACATTGTGTTGTAGGTGATAAGAGAAATTTGGAAGAGCAGTTATAGGATATAACCACCATTGTTGCTAATCTAGCCACATGGGTGGATCAAATGACATTACCTTAACTGCCAGTGGAAAATCCATGGGCACCCCCACCTTAGGTAGCCATTAATGATGTATGTAGGGAAGAAGCATTAGGAGGAAATAGGGGAAGGCAAGTTGGAGGAGATTATTACGCTTACCAAGAAGGAAGAGATGATAATTTTGAAGATGAATTCTATCATAACCGTAAGTTCAGGTTAGCTAGGGGTTTAGAATATGTGAAATTATAGATGCCTTTATTTGCTGGAAGAGGATTTGCAGAGGATTATCTTGATTAGGAGGATAAGGTGGAAGGACTTTTTGAGTGTTATGAGATTCATGACAATGCTCGAGTATGTTTGGTAGTAGTTGAGTTTACAAAGTATGTCGTGTTATGCTGGAAGAATATTGTGGCTAGTAGGAGGAGAGATGGAGACGCTGAGATATATACATGGCAGGGGATGAAATGGGTTATGAGGAAGAGCTTCATACCAGAGCATTACAGATAATAGCTATTCATGCGTCTCCAAACATTGAGATAGGGAGGTAAAACCGTAGATGAGTATGTCCAATAATTTGAGACACTAGTGATTCAATGTAGAGTAGTTGAACCTCCTAAATAGACGAAGGCACGATTTGTGTCGGGTTCAAAATATGAGATTGCTTATATAGTGGAACTGCAGCGATATGACACTCTTGATGAAGCCATCCAATTGGCCTTGAAAGTTGAGAGATAGAGGCATTCTAATCCTTATAAAATGACGAATAACAAGTATGGATCCTCTAATAAGTCGTATGATTTAGAAAGTAAGATGTAGATAAAGGGGAATCTGGTAAGAATGTGGAAAAGAATGTAGCTATTACAAATGTTAAGGGGGAGAAGAGTTTTTTTTCTAAGACAGGGAAGGTAGTTTTTGGGGGTGAATATAAGTAGATAGTAGTTAGGTCATTAGGTGGGTAAACTTGCCAAATCAAGTGCTTCAAGTGCTTATGTTTTGGACATATAGCTACTTAGTGCCCAAACCAAAGGTTGATGACTATTAAGTAGGTGGAAAGCGAGGATAAAGAGGAAAAGTTGGATGAGCTAAAAGATTTATTGGCAGTGCTAGATGAGTATTATGGTGATGCAGATGCTGAGGTACATGAAGAAAAAGGAAATGGTCAGTATTTGGCTATCAATGTGTTACGCAGGGTGATGACTACTTTTCCTACTAATGAGGATGAACAGAGGGAGAACCTATTCCATAATTCTTATAAGGTCCCAGGTAACCTTTATACTCTTTATTATTGGTGGTAGTTGCACCAATGTAGTGGCTACTTCATTAGTTAATAAATTGAAACTAGTCACTACTCCATACCCTAAACCATGTAAGCTACACTAGTTGAGTGAACAAGGCAGTCTGCATGTTACCCAAAGGGCTAAAGTTCCATTTAGTATAAGGGAGAAGTATCATGATGATATTGTCTATGATATTCTTTCTATGTGTACATAACACATACTACTTAGTAGGAACTAGAGGAGGTTATTTAGGAGGAGAGGCCAGTGTATTTATTGAAGATGTGATATGTTTTAGTAGTTGATGGGCAAGAACAGTTGCCGCTTGTTATGAGTCGGTTGCTAGATGATCGGTCAACACATAGTTCAACTAGTAAGTTCCCCTTTAAAGTCATGTATGGCTATAATCTTACACTTCTATTGGATTTGAGAGCTAAACTGGTAGCAAAGGAATAGAGCTTGAGTGGATTAGAGCGTTCCCAGGAGATTTAGAAGCTTCATCAGAAGGCATCTGAACATCTTAAGATGACTTAAGAGTAGCAACGACTTCTAGGCAAAAAATACAGAAAGGCTAAGATTTTCAATCCAGGTGACTTGGTTTGGATTCATCTTAGCAAGGATTAGTTCCTTTACAAGAAATCATAGAAACTTTCACTTAAAGCAGATGGACCATTCAAGATTCTATAGCACATTAGCAACAATGCTTATAGGGTGGAGTTACCAGGAGAATACGACGTTTTTGCTATATTCAATGTTGTAGATCTATCACCTTACCTATCAGAAGATCTGATAGAAATTAGACTCATACAGGACCTATCACCAGGGCCTAAGCTAAGGGTCTCCATAATTTAGTTTTGAGAATCATGCTTGAGAAACCTAATCTTGAGGAAGTTAATCTATATTCTACATCTCTACATCATAATTGTAGTGCATTTCAGTAGGCTCACTTATCAGTCCTGCAGGATACCAAATCACCTATACTTTTGAGCGAGTCAAGATTCTCAGCGGGGCTTAATTCAAAAGTATCTTGAAGACCGGCATCATGAAGACTCATTTCTTTTATATATTTCTCCTTTGTATGGACTATTTTATGTTGTATTTTTTTTAGGACACTTTCATTTTTATTGTAATTTCTATTTAGGACCGACTACCTTAAAAGTGGCATACTTGTAATTTTTGATCATTTTCTAACCCTACGGGTAGCAAGTATAAATACTTGCTTATAGTAGGGTTTGAGGAGGCCAAAATTTTCAGAATACACTTCACATTTTCATGAGAGGGCTTAGGGTTTCCCTAGATCCAATTTCTCTTATCAATTTCAATTTCCAAGAGTTGAAATTGTGGTGAATGCAACAAAAGGCAATTGTGAGTAATATCAATTCCTTCTTTGTTGTGTTTCCTTATCATCACTAGTGAGTCATATCTAGGGTTGATTTGGATGTTCTTGGTAAGATTTTTTGTTACCATTGCGATCAATTATCATGTTATAAGATTGAATGTTTTAGTATTTGTTATCATCATCAATATTTGAATCATTTGTGACGTGAATGGTTATTGTTGGAAGAAGATAAATCATGGTATTAGATCTAGTCATCTTGGTGTAATTCATGTGGATTTCACTTGTTTTGTTGTTATTTGGTGAAGATTAACCTTGTTGGATTGCTGATTGCATCTTTGGACCTTTGGATTTCATCAAAATTCCATTAGGGTTCACGCAATTTCATAGTCCAATTGAACCGAGTCATATGTGTGAGTTGGGGTTGTTTCTTTGATTCATTTACATGTGCTTGGGCATGGTTTTGAGCACATCATCTTTTCGTATCAGAGCTTGAGGTTTGTGAGAAGGGATTTGTCAATTGAAGTTTGGAAATTAAAGATTGTTGTCTTACCATTTTGAACCGAATTGTAGGAGTGGAAATTGGAGTAATTGATTATGTTATTAAGGTGTTATGATTGTTGCTTGTTGATATAGACGTGGAGTGTTTGTAATTGCTTTATTCCTCTTGAGTGACCGTGATTGATTAAAGGGAAATGATCATTATGATTAGTTGAGGGAAGTGGATTTTCGGAAAAATTGAAATTTGTTACCTTCATCTTTGCCGTGAGTGATTTGTTGAAGAAGATAGGGGAAGCTCTTGATTTGAATTGAATTTCAGAAAATTAAGTTGTTGTCTTCATTTTTGCTGTGAGTTATTTGTTTGAGGAAGAAGAGGAGGTTCTTGAATTGAATTCCATCATTTGGGGATTCAAATAGTTGAAGCTTGTTAATGAGTGTATGTTGTTTACTTGACATTTCGGAATTGGAAGAGTCATTTCCTTGGCAAATTTCTTCAATTGGCGTGGAGAATTAGGAAACTATTTTGAATTCAAATCAAACATTAGTTATAGAGTTATTGTGTATTACTCACTTTGATTGCACATTAACTAGTTGGAATCAATTGCTTGCCATTTGGAGAAGTATCCATATTTGGTTCCATTTTGTTGTTGTTGCCGTGGAAGTGGGGTACTATACCATGAGTGTTGTTATTGTTGTTTGAATTAAGTGTATAGTGTGTGTATTGTGTAAGTGGCGGTGTGAGAAATTTTGGCGTAGAGTTGTGTTGTGAAGTGAGTGTCTTGTGGAATTTGGGAAGGTTGTTGCACCGTGAATTGAAAGGAGTGGGGAAATATTATTGTTGTGGTGATTGAATTTGAATACAACAATGTCTAGTGAATTGTTTCAATATGTTAATGTGTTGTGTCAAACATTGACTACATTTGCTAATAAGGATGAAGAACAAAGGGAAAACTTGTTCCATACTTCTTATAGGATACAAGGAAATTTGTGTGTCCTTATAATTGATGGTGGTCGTTGTACCAATGTAGTAGCCGCCTTGTTAGTATTGAAGCTAAAACTTGCAACTATTCCACATCCTAAACCATATAAATTACATTGGCTTAGTGATCAAGGAAGTTTGTATATGTCCCAAAGAGCTAAGGTACCATTCAATGTAGGGGATAAATATTGTGATGACATTGAGTGTGATATCTTGCCTATGTGTGCATCTCATATATTGCTTGGCAGGCCTTGGTTATATGATAGGAGGGTTTAACATGATGGCTTCAAGAATACTTATGTATTCCAAAAGGAAGGCAAACGAGTTATTCTAAATCCTATGTCACCTTCAGAGGTCTAAAATGTCCAGCAACAGATCAGTCGACCATCAGAGGTTGAAAGGGCTTTAATACAGTGTGATGATTCTGAGGAAAAGAAGGTATTATTGATGGGACAGGGTGAAATGGAGAGGTTAATTACAGAAGAGGCTCCAACATACTTGCTTCAGTTAAGATATGTATTAAGGTTACAGGAGCCACAATCTCTACCTCTAACAGTTTCTCAAGTATTGAATGAGTATACTGACATTTTTCCTGATGATTTACCAACAGGATTACCACCTTTGAGAGGGATAGAGCATGCTATTGATTTTATGCCCGGTTCAGTGTTACCGAACCGACCTGCATATCGCATGAATCCCGAGGAAGCTAAAGAATTGAAGCGCTAGGTAGATGAATTGGTTGAACGGGAGTTTGTTAGAGAGAGTCTCAGCCCATGCGCTGTTCCTGCCCTCCTTGTTCCTAAGAAGGATGGTACTTGGAGAATGTATATTGATAGCAGAGCCACCAACAAAATCACCATCAAATATAGGTATCCTATTCCTAGACTTGATGATATGTTAGATGAGTTGCATGGTTCACAGGTCTTCTCCAAAGTGGATCTTAAAAGCGGATATCACTAGATTTGGATGAGAGAAGGGGATGAATGGAAGACCACTTTTAAAACACGTCATAGACTATATGAGTGGTTGGTTATGCCATTTGGTTTGAGTAATGCTCCTAGTACCTTTATGAGGTTGATGAATCATGTATTGAAAGAATTTTTAGGAAAATTTGTTGGTGTTTATTTTGATGATATTCTAATTTATAGCAAAAACCTAGAACAACATGTGGAGCATCTTCGGGCAGTATTTTCAGTATTGAGGACACAACAACTATTTGCAAATATCCAGAAGTGTTCCTTTTACCAAACTGTGGTAACATTTTTTGGTTTTATTGTATCTGGTTTAGGTGTTAGGGTGGATGAGGAGAAAGTGAGGGCCATCAAGGAATGGCCAACACCTACTTCAGCTACTGAGGTAAGAAGTTTTCATGGACTTACATCCTTTTATAGACGCTTTGTCCAAAATTTCAATAGTATTGTCAGTCCTCTCACAGAACTGACTAAAAAGAGTGTACCATTTGTTTGGAGTGAAAAAGCTTAGAGGAGTTTTAAAGAGATAAAAGGAAAACTCACTTATGCTCCATTATTGGCTTTACCTAATTTTGACAAAGTTTTTTAGTTGGAATGTGATGCTTCTAGGATTGGAATTGGTGCTGTATTAATGCAGGGAAAAGAGGCCCATAGCATACTTTAGTGAGAAGTTGAGTGGTGCAACTTTAAACTATTCTATATATGATAAGGAATTTTATTCCTTAGTAAGGGCTCTCATGACATGGCAGCATTATCTCCTCCCGAAAGAGTTTATTATTTATACAGATCATGAATCTTTGAAACATTTCAGGGGACAACATCATTTGTCTAAGCGCCAAGCTAAGTGGGTGGAGTTTCTAGAGGGTTTTGCTTATGTGATAAAGTACAAAAAGGGTAATCAGAATATTGTTGCTGATGCTTTATCACGACGATATGTACTTATCACTTCTCTTTAATCAAAACTGTTGGGTTTTAAGTTGTTGAAAGAACAATATATATGTGATGAGGAATTTAAGACTGATATGGAGAGGTGTCATGGGGCAAGATGTATGATGGATATTGCATGATAGAGGGGTTTCTGTATAAATCAGGAAAACTATGTATTCCGTCTGGATCTGTGAGGGAATATTGGTGAGGGAAGCCATTGCAAGTGGTTTGTCAAAACATTTTAGTGAAAAGAGAACCCTAGCCATATTGAAGGAGAATTTCTATTGGAAGGGTATGATAAAGGATGTCCATAAGGTATTAGAAAAGTGTGGTGTTTGTAAGAGAGCTAAAGGAAAGAAAGGTGCACAGGGTGAGTATATGCCTTTACCTATACCATATAAACCTTGGACTGACATCAGTATGGATTTTGTGTTGGGATTACCTAGAAACAAAGGGGGAAAGACTCTATTATGGTGGTTGTTGATCAATTCAGCAAAATGTCACACTTTGTGCTATGTCACAAAACAGATGATGCTCTTTTTATTGCTAACCTTTTTGTGCAGGAAATTTTCAAATTACATGGAGTTCCACACAGCATAGTGTTAGACAGAGATACTAAGTTTCTTAGTTTCTTCTAGAAGACATTATGGAAAAGATTAGGTACTAAGCTTATGTACAGTACCTCTTGCCATCCACAGATAGACGGACAAACAGAGGTTGTCAACCGTACGCTTGGGAATCTACTTAGAGCAATAGTTGGCAAGAATCTTACTGATTGGGACTTGTGTCTTCCTATTGTTGAGTTCGCTTACAATAGGTCTACTTATAGTTCAACCAGTAAGTTTCCCTTTGAAGTTGTTTATGGCTATAATCCTTCTATTCCATTGGATTTTATAGCAGGACCAGCGACAAAGGAAGAGAATCTTAGTGGAGTTAACCGAGTAGACAAATTCAGCACATCCATGATAGGACAATTGAACACCTTCAGAAGACCCAGGAACAGTAGAGAATCCAGGGAAACAGACACAGGAAAGTTCATCTTTATAATCTAGGTGACTTAATTTGGATTAATCTTAATAGGGACAGGTTTCCACATAAGAAGTCATAGAAGCTATCTCCCAGATTAGACAGACCATTCAGGGTTTTAAAGCGCATAAACAACAATGTCTATCGTATAGAGTTACCAGGAGGGTATGGAGTATCAGCGACTTTTAATGTCTCAGATCTATCACCATACTTATCAAATGACATGCATGAAGACCTATCAGATTTGAGAGCAAATCTTCCAGAAGCCCGAGGAGATGATAGGAATCAGACTCTTACAGGACCTATCACTAGGGCCCGAGCTAAGGGTCTCCATAATTTAGTTTTGAGAATCTTGCTTGAGAAACCTAATCTTGAGGAAGCTAATCTATATTCTACATCTCTACATCATAATTGTAGTGCATTTCAGTAGGCTCACTTATCAGTCTTACAGGGTACCAAATCACCTATACTTTTGAGTGAGTCAGAATTCTCAACGGGGCTTAATTCAAAAGTATCTTGAAGACCGGCATCATGAAGACTCATTTCTTTTATATATTTCTCCTTTGTATGGACTATTTTATGTTGTATTTTTTTTTTTGGAACACTTTAATTTTTATTGTAATTTCTATTTAGGACCGACTACCTTAAAAGTGGCATACTTGTAATTTTTGACCATTTTCTAACCCTACGGGTAACAAGTATAAATACTTGCTTATAGTAGGGTTTGAGGAGGCCAAAATTTTCATAATACACTTCACATTTTCATGAGAGGCCTTAGGGTTTCCCTAGATCCAATTTCTCTTATCAATTTCAATTTCCAAGAGTTGAAATTGTGGCGAGTGCAACAAAAGGCAATTGTGAGTAATATCAATTCCTTCTTTGTTGTGTTTCCTTATCATCACTAGTGAGTCATATCTAGGGTTGATTTGGATGTTCTTGGTCAGATTTTTTATTACAATTGTGATCAATTATCTTGTTTTAGTATTTGTTATCATCATCAATATTTGAATCATTTATGATGTGAATGGTTATTGTTAGAAGAGGATAAATCACGGTATTAGATCTAGTCATCTTGGTGTAATTCACGTGGATTTCACTTGTTTTTTTGTTATTTGGTGAAGATTAACCTTGTAGGATTGTTGATCGCATCTTTAGACCTTTGGATTTCATCAAAATTCATTAAGGTTTTCGTAATTTCATAGTCCAATCAAACTGGTTCATATGTATAAGTTGGGGTTGTTTCTTTGATTCGTTTGCATGTGCTTGGGCTTGGTTTTGAGCACATCAAGATCTTCATGAAGAACTATCAAATTTGAGGGAAAATCTTCTACAGGCTCGAAGAGATGATGGAAATCAAGCCATTCCAGTTGCCAAACTACTTACTTGAGCTAGAACTAAAAGACTAGAGAACCTTACATTAAGAGTTCTACTTGATCAGATGGAAACCGAGGAGAATCATCTAGTTTCTTCATTTATTTTGCATGATTATTTTAACTCCAATAAAATACATTTGTCAGTGCTTCGAGATAACAACGGGGTAAGCTAAATGACTTAAAGCAAGCATGGAACGTTGCCCTTAAAAGCTAGCAACTTATGTTGTTAAAGCTGGTGGCTTACCTTGAAGAATCAGCGATATAAGAATGAAGGACGACAACAAAAGCCAACAGTGTATATTCAAAAGCTAAAGGTGTAGAAATTTAGGTCAGCTGCCTAACCTAGGTGGCTTACAATTTAGGCTGACTGCTTTATGTTATTTTGAGCCAGTTTTCTTTGTAATTGATCCTTGCTTTATTTTTATACCTTTGGCAATAAAAACACGAACAAGACTTGATATTTCAGAAATACAAAACTTGAGTTTACTCTCATTCTACTTATATTCTTATCAATCTTCAGATTGTGGTGAGTGACGGTATCAGGGTTGTTGTACGTCATATTAACAAATCCATGTTAGGATTATCCTCTTACTAGTGTGTAATATCATATAAGGGTTTAGGTTTTATTTTATTGTTATGCTTGAAATTTTTAGATTACTTTTTGTGAACTATCGATTGGGATTGCGATTGCTTGATTTTGCATTGGGATTAGGTACATCAGAGATGGAGTGAGATGACGGTTCTCCTAGAGCTCACTTAGTTGTAGGGTTAATAGATGACTGAGCTCACTATTTTGAGGGATGACATCTTATTTTTTATTGATGACTCCTATCTTGTAATGACATGTCTATGTGGGTATATATATATATATATATATATATATGTTGATGTATCTTTGTAGATTTTAGTTGCTATTGTGGATCATGATCATAGATGATCATTTTGTATTTAAGAATTAGATATTTTAATGAACTCATGTATATTTGATGTATTTAGACTCAACGGGTGGAGGCTCACTCACTTGAAGTGACAACCTTTAGGTGTAATGGCATGCTACTGAAATTTAATGAAAATTAGATGTATTATTTCATCAATGAGAATTGTATGTATTTTATTTAAATTTATGTTGCCAATGTAATGGTGAAGTGAAATTGAAAGTGTAAGAAAAAAGAATATTTTATGCATATCTATATGAAGGGAAAGAATGTGTAAAGTACTATGAACATTACATTGGAGATTAACCTAATAAATTATAATAGAGGGCATGGTTCCCATGGAAACTACCATCGGCGGATAATACCACAAGTAATGAAGTGGGACCTAGCTAAACCCACAATAGGACAAATGAGATTTTGGTTGCCATTGAAAGGCAAAATGAGTGGTTTTGGTTGTATTTAGAGAGGTAAACACCATTACCACCACCACCAAAACCCACCCTATTGCCCCCAATAGCTATGGAAAAAAGCACTACCACCACCACTACCATTGGCAACATCAATAGAGTTGGCTTAGGTTGCACCAGTAGAGCCTTGATATCAAAGAAATATACTGCCAGACTTTATCAAGTGCAATAGATATTTTAAGGTAGAGAGGTAACCACCATTACCACCACCACCAAAACCTACCCTATTGCCCCCAATAGCTATGTAAAAAAGCACTACCACCACCACTACCATTGGCAACATCAATAGAGTTGGCTTAGGTTGCACCAGTAGAGCCTTGATATCAAAGAAATATACTGCCAGACTTTATCAAGTGCAATAGATATTTTAAGGCAATATTGGACACTAAGAAGAAGCTGAGGATTTGATATCTTAGATTGAGAGATCATTTGAGGCTTTTGAAGTGTCATTGTACCAGAGGGTATTTGGCACTTATCTATTAAGGCTGAGAGCTTGGACTTGGTGGGACTCTAAAAGCAGAACCATGCCACACCTGATAGATTAGGAGGCATTCGGATGGGAATTTTTGCAGCAATACTTCCTAGAGAGTTTGTGTATTAAATACAGTGAGAAGTTATGATAAGAATCTTATACCTACAGGACCCATCACTAGAGCAAGAGCCAAAGGACTATAAAATTTAGCGATGAGGATACTCTTTGAACAATTAGACCCCAAAAGACATTTGTTTAGTGTCTTCGTTTCCATTGTATAATTGCTTTGCATTTCAGCAGGTACATTTGTCAGTTTTAGGTGTAATGGCATGCTACTGAAATTTAATGAAAATCAGATGTATTATTTCATGAATGAGAATCGTATGTACTTTATTTCAATTTATGTTGCCAATGTAATGGTGAAGTGAAATTGAAAGTGCAAGGAAAAAGAATATTTTATACATATCTATATTAAGGGAAAGAATGTGTAAAGTACTATGAACATTATATTGGAGACTAACCTAATAAATTATTGTTAAGTTCTCTAATTTGGTTTTGATGTTAACAAAAGAGGAATAATGTGTAACGTATGTTTGAGCTTGTTAGAAGTTGTTTCAGAAGATAGTAAGTGAATTTTTCTAAATTGGACAAAGAGACAGAAGCTTGTTCAAAACCTTCAATGGTGTTATACAGACTATTTTTGTTATGTTAGAAGGTATTTCAGAAGTTGTGTAATGTATTCGTAGTTCTCGTGTTAACCTATCAGAAGCTCTTTCAGAACCCTTGTAAAAGAGGGATGGTAGACAGATTTTGTTCAGAAGCTTTTTCAGAACCTTTAGAATAGGAGGACAGTTGACAGGTTTTCTTTAAAAGCTCTTTTAGAACCTTCCATGCTTGTCACGAATTTTTTTCCAGATTTCGTTCTAATTTTTGTATTGATGGTTTTTAATAAATTTCAAGGCCTAGCTCTATGTGTCAAGTATATTTGGGTAATATACTTGATGTGTTTTACTAAAGTTGGATTTTATATCATGGGGTTTTTAATTTACATAAAGTTTTTACAAAATTTTATTCATGATAAAGTGATATCATATAAGATTTACAGGTTTTATCAAGATTTAAATATAGATATTTGTGCTATATTTTGGGAGATCCAGCAGTTACAAAGATAAGGATATATTTGAATTAGAAATATGGTTGTTACATGAAGATATGGTTCCACAACATATAGGATATCAAGATAAGGTTCCATAATATGAGGGATATCTTCAACAAACTTGATCCAAAGAATATCTCCAAAGAAGATCTCGGTCAAACTAATTTATCGAAGCTTATCCTCATCAAAATATCACGGGAATGCAGATTTTTCTCCAACAAGTTCAACTTATTTTTGAAATACAAAATTTCTAAAATAAATCCAGGCTTATCACGTGGAACTCCATGAACGTTACAAGATATTTTCCAGCAAAGCAACCGTTATGTCTTCCATAAAAAAAGGGATGTTCAACTGAAGAAAATATATAGCATTTCTTAAGAATCAAGCACACGAAAAGTTCAAAGCTCATATATCTTTAGGCGCAAAAATATTCTTACACTTATGATCCGATTTGTAGAGGAAATTTGATATTCCTCATTGTTATTATGATTCCTTTCTTGTATGAGGAATTGAGATTTGTTTCATCACTATAGTTTGAGTGATTTGCTTAGTGAAGAAGCTAAAGAGACTCAGCAGTGAGACTTCGCCTTGAAGAGGCTTATTTTGTATACTCTCAATTTTATTGATATAGTGAAACACAACCGATAAAGACCACCGAGACCCTGGCATGGAGCTAGAAGAGAGGACTGACGCTCGAGGTGGAATCTCTATAAATCTTTAAGCATTTTATTCTTCTCTACTCATTTTATTTATTGCACATTATTATTTTTTATTTTTTTTGCTCATGTCATTTTGTTAGTCAAGAGACTTTAGATAATTTGCAAAAATTGAAATTTTAAGTAATTAATCAATTCACCCCCCTCTTGATTAATCTAATTGGGACCAACAATTGGTATCATCTTAGGACTCATTTATTTTAAGTGATCCAAAATGGTTGAAAATAATGTTGTAATTAATCGAGCTCCTTACTTCAATGGTTCAAACTTCTCATATTGGAAGATGCACATGGAAACTTATATTAAAGCTAATGATTATGATTCATGGTAGGTCATTTCACTTGGGGACAATGTGATCACCTTGAATGGAAATTTGACCTTGTCAGATTCCGAGAAGAAGATTATTGAGAAGAAAAACAAAGCAAAAAATCTGTTGCTGACTACTATTGCTCCATCAGAGTTCTATTTGATATCATCGTGTGCAAATGCAAAGGAGATTTGGGATATCCTATCTGAAACATATGAAGGGACTGATACCATTAAGGAAACCAAGATAAATATTTTAATTCAACAGTATGAATTATTTAAGTTTAAATCTAATGAAGATGCCAAAGATGCTTTTAACAGGTTTACAGCTATTACAAATGAGCTTGCATCACTTGGAAAGAAACTTCCAAATCCTGATCTTGTGATGAAAATGCTGAGGATATTGCCACCATCTTGGGATGCAAAGAAAACAACTATAGAAGAAGCTCAAGACCTAAACAAGCTAACTCTCAGTCAATTGAGAGAAAAGCTCATGGCATATGAGTCTCACATAAAAACCACGCAAAGAGGAGAAGACAGCACCAAAGAAATTGCTTTTAAAGTCAAGGAAATAAAGCAAAATGAAACTGAAACCGATGATAGCAACGATGAGAAAGAAGAGGACATCAGTCTTCTAGCACGTAGACTCAACAGGCTGCTCAAGAAGCAAAGAGGTAAGAAATTTAGTGTTTTCAAGAAAAGTACTGAATATAAGCATAATGATGCAGGAAAAGCTTACAAGGAGAAAGAAAAGAAGAAAGAGAAAAAGGAAATTCAATGTTATGAATGCAAAAAGCCAGGACACATCAAATATGAATGTCCAACACTGATCAAGAAAATGGAAAATTATAAAAAGAAAAGTCATGCAATGCTAGCAACGTGGAGTGATTTAGAGGACACAGAAACAAATTTAGAAGATTAAGAAGAAGAAGAGGATGAGGCAAATTTTTGTCTAATGGCTAGTTCTAAGGTACACTCTGAATCTAATGAAGATATAACTGATACTGACATGCTAGCAAAAATGAGTAAGTTATTAAAGGCACTAAAAAGGGCTGATGCAAAATTGGCTAAGTATGAAAATGAAATAAAAGTTCTTAAAAATGAAAAGGAAGCTGATGAAAATGATATCCTGAAACAAGAAAATGAATCCATACATGTGAGTATTGAAAAATTAAGAAAAGAAAATCATCTACTTGAAGTAGAAACAAGTGACATGAAGGTAAGGATTGATGATCTATCCAATTTGTTGAAAACTACCTTTAAGAAATTTGATGAAAGTTACAAGAAATTGACCATGTTAATTTCTTCACAAAGAGTTTCAAATGAAAAACATGGATTAGGATATGAGCATGGTTCGAGTTCAAAATCGAATCAAAATATAGTTTTTGTTAAGGCTAAACAAGTCTTAAGTGATGAATCTAACAGCAAAAAGTACATTTCAAATACAAATAATGTTAAAAGAAGAAATACCAGAGACTTTTATAGAAGTTATTTTGACAAGAGGTATCCACACAATGGGTACTACAGAAGTAATACCAGAAGGTATAACAGAAGTTATATAAACTAGAATTTCAAGAAACAAGTAAATGATAGGTATAGGAATGTTAATTCTTATGCATGTTTCTTCTGTAATAAATTTGGTCACATTGAGAAATTTTGCTAATATAAAAGAAATAAGCTTAGTAGTCAACAAGTAAATCAAAGAAATCAAATGAGCTTATCTTTTGAAGGGCTTAAATTCACTTGGGTTCCTAAAAGGACTTAATTCTTTTTATTTGTACAGGAACATGAAGCTAAAATAAGAGGAACATGGTATTTGGATAGTGGATGTTTTAGACATATGACTGAAGATTCTTCATTGTCCAATAGCATAACTTGGGAAGAAAAAGGATATGTAAAGTTTGGAGATGATAGTAGAGGTAAAATAATTGCCACTGGAACGATTGGTATGCCTACTTTTCTCATTGAAAATGCATATCTTGTGCAAGGCTTAAAACATAATCTACTTAGTATTAGTCAGTTATGTGATAAAGGATATAAAATGATTTTTGATTAAGACAAGTGCTATGCTTTTAATGAAAATGATGAAAGATTATTTGAAGGAATTAGGAAAAGAAATATTTATCTCATAAAACCAGCTGAAATCGATAATGCTTGTTGTTTAATTTCTTTAAATGATCATGTTTTTGCTTGGCATAAATGACTAGGACACGTTAATTTTAATCATTGAGAAAAATTATCTAAAAAGGATATTATTAAAGGATTGCATAAAATAAATATTAAACAAGATGTGAAATGTGATACTTGCTTGAAGAATAAAATGGTTTCTGTCTCTCATAAAAGTAAAAATGTAATCTCAACTAAGAGACCACTTGAATTATTGCATCTTGATCTTTTTGGACCTACTAGAGTCTTAAGCATGGGTGAAAGCAAATGTGGACTTGTTATTGTTGATGATTTTTCAAGATACACTTGGGTTATATTCTTGCGACACAAAAGAAATACCTTTGATTCTTTTCAAAAATTTGCAAAACAAATACAAAATGAAAAAGGAGTTTCCATAATTAGTCTTCGAACTGATCATGGAACAGAATTCCAAAATACAAGTTTTTTAAATTTTTGTAAAGAACATGGTATATCTCACAATTTCTCAACTTCATACACTCCTCAACAAAATGGAGTAGTGGAACGCAAGAATAGAACTTTACAAGAGATGACTAGATCTATGTTAAATGAAAGTGGCATTGCTGAGTAGTTTTTGGCAGAAGCAATTTCTACAGCTTGTGATATCATCAATAGAGTTTTCATTCGACCCATGACATCAAAGACTGCTTATGAGATGTTTCGAGGTAAGAAACCTAACGTTTCATATTTTCATATCTTTGGATCTAAATGTTTTGTGAAAAAGAATGCCCTCAACCTTGGTAAGTTTGATGAAAGATCTGAAGAAGCTATTTTCTTAGGATATTCTCTAAATAGTCGTGCTTATTGTGTTTTCAATAAATCATTAAAAACTATTGAAGAATCAATAAATGTTAAATTTATTGAGGATTTAAAAGATGTTGATTCTAATGAAGAAAATGACTCCAATCTTAAAGCAGAAGTTGGTTCAGAACCTAAGTTAGAAGCACCTGCTGTTTACACTAAAAGATTTGGTCGTCCAAAACCTATTTCAGAGGCAAACACAAAAGGTACTTCAGAAGTTGTAAGATTTGAACAAGAAGCTTCTAGAGCTTGGTGGTATAAGTCTGCACATCCTTCTGATCAAATAATAGGTAATGTTCAATCTGGTGTTAAAACAAGAGCTAATTTACAAAATCTTGAAAATCATTTTATGTTGTTATCTGAAATTGAACCTAGTAATATGGAAGAAGCTTTAAATGATGATAATTGGATTATCTCTATGCAAGAAGAATTAAATCAATTTCAAAGAAACAATGTCTGGAACTTAGTTCCTAAACCTAGAGGAAAGTCTATAATTGGAACTAAATGGTTGTTTAAAAATAAATTAGATGAAGATGGTAAAATTATAAGAAATAAAGCAAGACTAGTTGCTAAAGGTTATTCACAAGAAGAAGGAATAGATTTTGATGAAACATATGCACCTATTGCTAGACTAGAAGCAATACGGTTGATGCTTGCATATGTATCTTATAAGGATTTTAAAGTTTTTTCAAATGGATGTAAAAAGTTCATTTTTAAATGGTTTTGTAAAGGAAGAAGTTTATGTAGAACAACCACCTAGTTTTGAAGATCCTTTCAAATCTGATTATGTTTTCAAATTAAATAAAGCGCTATATGGTTTGAAACAAGCTCCAAGAGCTTGGTATGAAAGATTGAGAATGTTTTTTATCTCTAAAGGTTTTCATAGAGGAAAAGTTGACACCACTTTATTCTTGAAAAGTTTTGATAATGATATCTTGGTTGTGCAAGTATATATGGATGATATTATCTTTGAATCTACTAAAGAATTGTTGTGTCAAGAATTTGTTGAGACCATGCAGGCAGAATTTGAAATGTCAATGATGGGAGAATTGACATTCTTTTTAGGGCTTCAAATAAAACAAACAAAAGAAGGAATCTTTGTTCATCAAGAAAAATATACAAAACAAATATTGAAGAAGGTTGGGTATGATGGTTGCAAAAAGGTTACAACACCTATGAGTACTTCAACAAGGTTATACTCTGACTTAAATGGACAGAAGGTAAGTGAGAAACTTTATAGCAGCCTCATAGGTTCTTTATTGTACTTGACTGCATCAAGACCTGATATTTTGTACAGTGTGTGTTTGTGTGCTAGATTTCAAGCTGCACCAACAGAAATTCATTTATCAGCTGTAAAGCGAATTTTCAAATACCTAGTTAATACTTCAAATTTGGGCATTTGGTATCTTAAAAATCAAAATTTTGATTTAATAGGATATTCTGATGCAGATTATGCTGGTTGTAAAATTGATAAAAAAAGCACATCTGGTACTTGTCAATTCCTAGGTGATAAATTAATTTCTTGGTCTTCTAAAAAACAAAATTCTGTTGCTCCATCCATAGTTGAAGCTAAATATGTTGCTATTGGTAATTGCTATACACAAGTTTTATGGATAAAACAATAATTAAATGATTATGGAATAAATTTTAAAATTGTGCCAATTAAATGTGACAACATGAGTGCAATAAATTTGACAAAAAATCTAGTGCATCATTCTAGGTCAAAGCATATAGAAATTAGACATCATTTTATTAGAGATCATGTGCATAATGGAGATATAAATGTTGAATTTATGCCAACCGAAATCAATTTGCAGACATCTTTACTAAACCTCTTGAAAAGGTAAAATTTGAAATTATTAGAAATGAATTGGGAATTTGTAACCCTTTTTGAATTTTTTTTTCCTCCCGAAATTTTCAATCTTTGAAAATCTTTATATATATATAATATTTTTAAATAAAAAAACGGAAAAGGAGGCAAAAATAACAGACGGTTTCTTTTTAAAAAACACCAAAGTCGGTTTCTTTTTCAAACCAAAACACTCTCTTTCTCTTTATCTGCTTCTCTCTTTCTTTACAAATCGTTTCTCTCTCCTTTATTTTTTTTTCGCAACCTGCTCTCTCTCTCTATCTTTTTTCTCTCTCATTGTGACTCCAATGGCGCCTAAATCCTCAGAACGTCTCAAACATAAATCTTTCAAAACAAAACCCTCCAACAAGCCTTTAGTGATTCATGATGAATCTTTAGATTCTTCGGAAAAACCTCAAGAACCTTTAATGGAGGAGAACCCAAGTTCCCTTGACTCCGAATCTGTCATTGGTTCCAAGAACACTTCCAAAAGAAACCGGGTTTCATCGTCTTCAAAAGGAAAAGAAAAGTTTACCTAAGAAACCTCTTCACCTGAGAAATCAGCCAAGAAGCAACCAAAACAAAGGAATGTACCAAGTCTGAAACCCTCAATCCCGGAATCTCTTAGAAGGAAGAAAATTGAGGTGTGTCCTTGTAGTTTTGTGGATTTTAATTTCTTTACAAGTAATGGGTTTTATTGGAATGAACTTTTAGAACCCATAGGATGTATGGAACTTTGCTCTATTCAAGTTCTAGTTTATGGCGAGTGTGAAAGAATTTTATGAAAATTTAAATCTTTCGGAAGGGAATGTTCTAGTTTCCAGAGTATGTGAACAAGACATTACAATTTGTAGGGCATATGTAATTAAATGTCTACACTTGCATGATGTAGAGATTACAAACATGCCTAGGAATGATCTTTTTGCTGCAATTAAAGGAGGTTTACAAATGGATTATGGGAAGGAGGCAATGGTTATTGATTTCGAGTTGTTTCCTCGAATCATACACAAAATTATTGTTGAATGTATATGATGGGTGTCGAATCCAACAAAAATAAAACCTACTCCTAGATAATTATATGATTTGCATATAGTGGTGAGTAGGGTCGAATCCACAGAGATTGGTTAAACTTATTTCTATCCAAGGAGAATAAAAAGGAAAAGGAAAATGGGGGGTTTGGTTTGTGAATCGAATAAAGTTAAAACAAGATAAGAAAGTTATATATTGATAAAAAGCCTAGCCAAAGGAATCAAGATAGTTTAATTCAAGGAATTGATCATCGATGCAAATTTTTTCTATTCTTAGTTCTAGATAAACTGGTTATGGTTATTAACAAGCTCTAACAACCTATCTCTCCTTACTTCCTCGATAACCTCAGACAAGCGCTTTGAATTATTTCTCTTATTGATTAAACAACCCTAGACAAGCGCTTAGGATTTAATCTATCAATAGCATTAAGATCTAGAGAGACCACCAATTCATGCCAGTAGATTATAAGATAACCTATTTAAACATGATCACACACCTCCATAACATGAATTCGATCATCTCTTTTATAACCAAACATGTTATTGCGTCACTAAGACTAGAACAACCAAACAATTACGGATTTGACGTGCTAGTTGACAATATATTAACTTGCTAATTGAGTAGAAGAGCTCTATTCATACCAATCAACAAAGATAATAATGAAAAAACGATCAGAAGATATATGAATACCCGAAAGCAAAGAATAGAATAAATATAAGTCAATTAGACCTCACAATTCGTGGAGAATTAAACATCTATGACCCTTTGGCTAGAAAAGTAGCTTAGCTACTCATGTTCATCAACAAAACGAAAATAAAAAATAGAAACATAATGAACCCAGTTGCCTGCTCTGCCTCCTCATTTCCTTCTTGTCTCCAAGGTGATTCTAGATTCAAAGATTCAAAAGTTTGCCCTAACCCTCTAGGGTTGGTTCTATTTATATTGTTAGGGGGATAGCATGTGATCTTTTGCTAGCAAGATACGAAAATATCTTTCCTTTTCCAAGTAGATTTCGAGAAGTGAAGATTCGTCTGCCTGGCACGGCCCACCACACGGCTGTGGGTCAAGCCGTGCCATCCTCTGTGCATATTCTTCAAGTCTTCATCCGCGCCCAGTGAGTACCACGGTTACTCACACGGCTAGATTTCAAGCCGTGCCTTCATCTGTGCATAATCTACAAGTCTTCATCCATGTCCAGTGTGTACCACGGTTACACCAACGACTAGATTTCAAGCCGTGCCTTCATCTGGTTGATGTTCCACACTTTCTTCTCCTTCGCACGTCTAGCTTCCACCACAGCTCCAATCACGGTTTCTCCCACGGCTTCCACTACGGCCGTGCCCTAAGTCGTGTCTCTCTTTGTTCAAAGTCCACATTTCCGCCTTCTTGTCTATTGAGGGGCACGGTTTTCACCTTGGCCGTGCCTCAAACCGTGCTAGTTCCTAGTTAGCTACACGGCCGTGTACTTCAACCATGTGTCTTCCTGTTGATTCAAAACCAAGTACACGGCCGTGTACTTCAATTACACGCCCATGTACTTCCCTCCGACGGTGTAAATCCTTGTCTTTGAACCAAGTTGTAGATGGCTTCTCTAATTTACTTGAATTGGCGTCCTTGACTCCATTTAACCTGATTTATCACGATGATAGAATTAAAGTACCATTTCCTTATGATTTCTATAAAATCAATAATAATTTAACACAATTTATACTATAAAGATTGAGTATAAAATGGCTCTATCAGTATATGTCCATGGAAGGGCAGTTCTACTTCAATGTCTATAGACCATGCTCAAATCATCTATGCAATGATTAATAGAAAGAATGTGGACATGGCTTCTAGAGTCATTGATCAAATATGGCGAAATGGAGAAAGTCTGGTATTTGGGAATGCTCTCATGCGGCTGTTTGTATTTAAAGGAATTGTTTTGTTTTCCAGCTCTTCTGAACCTATTAAGTTACAGTAGATAGGTAAAGAAGATTGTCTGTGGTATGCGAATGATGGTGTACACTTTGTGCATCAAAGACATATGAAAAGAACTGTTCCTTTTGGAACTTCTTCAATAACTGTTCAAGAAGGAGGTTTAGAACCTAATTCAGAACCTAGAACAGAGCTTGAAACAAATTCTAGAAAGCAACCACACGATTTTGAGGCTAGAAAAAGTGGAACAAAAGAAGCTACATTCAATGTTGATCTGGAACAAATGAAGAGTGTTATGCGAGAAGCCTTGAAACATGAGCTATCAGATTTAATTAAGACAGCTTTGATAGATGAAATCTCGGTTCTTCAACAGTCTGATGTTAAGAGATTAGAAGCGATGGAGTTACAAGTTAAACAAACTTCTAATACTGTTTTTGACATTAAGGAAAATTATGAGAAAATGCTCATTGACCTCCATCACTACAGAATTCTCTATGATGAGTTTAGTGCGAGAGTCAAGCAAGATCTATCCAACAATGTGATTGCTTTTGACAAGTTTGTCTCTCAAGTAAGGAAGATAGGAGATTCAATCACTAACTCTTTCAAGACTTTGGACTCCAAGATGGATAAAACATCCCAATCTGTCACAAGTCTTAAAGGAGAAATCAAGTTGTTCTTATCCTCCAAATTTCTAGATTATGTTTGCTCTGGTGCACATATCATCGACTTGGATACTTCACAAGAAAAACCTTCTTCTACCAAACCTTCCACCACTACCTCTACCTCTCGAGTTACAAGATCCAGAAAGTCTTAGTTCTTATCTTAATTTCCTATTTTGAACTTAAGTTGTGAAAGACTTCTTTTATGTTTTATGCATGGATTAAGGGGGAGTTATCCCTTTTGCTGTTAAGAAAAAGGGGGAGAATGGTACCATAGAGAACTCAATGCTTTATTAATGGTTCTGTTGTGATGCTTTTCTATTATGAATTCTGGTTAATTTTTCTAATGGTGTTATGAATATATGTTTGCTTGAACATGAAAGTTGTTTATATTCTGTTTATCTAATGGTGTTTTGTTATCATCAAAAAGGGGGAGAATGTTAAGTTCTCTAATTTGGTTTTGATGTTAACAAAAGAGGAATAATGTATAACGTATGTTTGAGCTTGTCAGAAGTTGTTTCAGAAGATAGTAAGTAAATTTTACTAAATTGGACAAAGAGATAGAAGCTTGTTCAAAACCTTCAATGGTGTTATACAGACTGTTTTTGTTCTATCAGAAGGTATTTCAGAAGTTGTGTAATGTATTTGTAGTTCTCTTGTTAACCTATCAGAAGCTCTTTCAAAACACTTGTAAAAGAGGGATGGCAGACAGATTTTGTTCATAAGCTTTTTCAGAACCTTTACAACAAGAGGATAGTTGACATGTTTTCTTCAGAAGCTCTTTCAGAACCTTCCATGCCTGTCACGAATTTTTTTCCAGATTTCGTTCTAATTTTTGTATCGATGGTTTTTAATAAATTTCAAGGCCTAGCTCCACGTGTCAAGTATATTTAGGTAATATACTTGATGTGTTTTACTAAAGTTGGATTTTATATCATGGGGTTTTTAATTTACATAAATTTTTTACAAGATTTTATTCAAAGATTTTATTTTATTCATGATAAAGTGAGATCGTATAAGATTTATAGGTTTTATCAAGATTTAAATCTAGATATTTGTGCTATATTTTGGGAGATCTAGCAGTTACAAAGATAAGGATATATTTGAATTAGAAATATGGTTGTTACATGAAGATATGGTTCCACAACATATGGGATATCAAGATAAGGTTCCATAATGTAAGGGATATCTTTAACAAACTTGATCTAAAGAATATCTACAAAGAAGATCTCGGTCAAACTAATTTATCGAAGCTTATCCTCATCAAAATATCACGGGAATGCAGATTTTTCTCCAACAAGTTCAACTTATTTTTGAAATACAAAATTTCAAAAATAAATCTAGGCTTATCACGTGGAACTCCATGAACGTTACAAGATATTTTCCAGCAAAGCAACCGTTATGTCTTCTATATAAAAAGGGATGTTTAGCTGAAGAAAATATATAACATTTTTTTTAGAATCAAGCACATGAAAAGTTCAAAGATCATACATCTTCAGGCGCAAAAATATTTTTACACTTGTGATTCAATTTATAGAGGAAATTTGATATTCTTCATTGTTATTGTGATTCCTTTCTTGTATGAGGAATTGAGAGTTGTTTCATCACTGTAGTTTGAGTAATTAGCTTAGTGAAGAAGCTAGAGAGACTCAGCAGTGAGACTTCGCCTTGAAGAGGCTTATTTTGTATACTCTCAATTTTATTGATATAGTGAAACACAACCGGTAAAGATAACCGGGACCCCGGCATGGAGCTAGAAGAGAGGACTGACGCTCGAGGTAGAACCTCCATAAATCTTTGAGCATTTTATTCTTCTCTACTCATTTTATTTATTATACATTATTATTTTTCATTTTTGTTGTT
>JBBMOL010000946.1:0-56885 GCA_037954665.1 Laguncularia racemosa | reverse complement strand
ATGTTTTGGCAGGATCAAGACAAGAAAGATTGTCTTGGATAGGTTTTGTCCACTTTACTATTTAAAACCCGCAACCTTGTTTTTTGAATGGTTTCTTAAAGGTTCATTTTTGGCGGCAACCACCGCCAATTTTTAAAAAATTTTCCCCGACACCCTTTTTTTGTCCTCATCACCTTAAAATGTGTACTGTTAAATTGTGAAACTGGCCGGTCCCGGGGAGCAACGAATTTGATACTACTTTCTCATCTATGAATAAAAAATTTCCCCTCAGATTCAAGGTTTTTTTAGTTACGATTAAGTTTTTTTTGGCTGTATTCATTGGGAACTTGCTCATCTAAAAAACCAAATGCCAACCAGCATGAAGCACTAACGGGAAATTATTAAATATATTTGTGAACTTTATAAAACTTCATCCTCGTTTAAATTAAAACAATTTCTCATTCTTCAAACAAGAAATTAAATGACCAATTCAATAACTTCTCACTCAGGTTTGTAATTCCAGAAATAACAAAAAGCCTCCACTAGGAAAGACCCCAGAACAACAACAGATTGAATTTGCTCTGGTTTTCATTCCCGGGTTCCCCCATAAAACCCTTTCAACAATAGAGAGACCCCCCTCCCCCCTCCTTTTCCAAAATATAAAAAAAAAAAAAAAAAAAAAAAAAGTTTAAAAAAAAAAAAAAAAAAAAAAAAAAATGATTAAAATTTTTAAATGATTATTTAAGTAAAAATAGTTTGGAAATTTTTGTGTTGGTTTTTTGAAATTTGGGTTGAACCAAAAATTGAGATTTTGCAATGTACCACTAGGTTTTTTAATTCAATATTGCATCTGGAATATGTAATTTTTCCCCCCTTATTGATCCCAATTTTTCTCAACTTTGACATAGGAGCAAAACCATCTCTTCCAAAACCCTTTGGACACGCGGGGTATGATCCGGGAGGAGGGTTTTCTATATTTTTTCCCTGACTTTTCCGAAAACTTTTTATGTTTGTCACGGGTTTTTTTCCTCCTTCACTTCACACTTTGTAAAACAAAGGTCAAGGGGATCTGGTTTAAAACCCAAACCCAAAAAAAAAAAAATTCAAGTCAGACTCCCTTTCAATTTCTATGAAATTATTATATGCAATCAACACGAAATAAATTTAACATGGGAGAACCATACGTTTTGCTCCAACCCAAATTTGCACAATCTGGGTCAAACTTCTAGGAGGGACACTCGCATCAACGAAACAACACACGCTAAGAAAACCCCTATTCAAAAAGTCCCTTAGGAAGGGGAAACCAGTCCTTTCAAAGATCCAGGACCCTTTTAAAATCTACAACATGATGAACACAAGCAAAAAAATGGAGCTCAAAATTTTGGGTGCGCTTTTCACCTTTAAAACCCCAAAAGAAGAAAAAACTAGCATGTGAAACAGATCATACCCACATGCCATCCACTGCTTTTTTAAATTGATATGCATATTTTTTTTAAACCCAAAACCAAAAAACCCATTTTTTGGGACCCTTAGTAAGTATTAAAGAAATCAAAAATCATGAAGCACCATTTCACATCATTCTTCGTGGACGGGCACAAACTCCTAAATACAATATAGGGATAGAGACCAATAACAAACAAAAATACAGCTGCCTCAGTTTGACTCGATCTTTGCCTTCGGAATCATTTTTCCCAATTCTTTTACCTCTTTGTCCCTTTTTAAGCGAAGTGTCCCAATTTTGGTATTTAAACTATTAACAGTAATTTTTTTTTCTCCAATGGGTACACTTCGAGAAAACTAAGGAAGAAAAAACAATGAAAAACCAGAGAAAAAACCCGTTCAAAAGCTTTAATTTCTCAGTTAAATGGGGAAGGGGAAACATAAAACACTCCATACTTTCTAAAATTTTCCCTTAAAATTTTTTTGTTATCCACAATAAAAGGCAAGCAATGACCTTTACCCAGAGGGCAATGCCCTTAGACCACTGCATTTTGGATGAAGTTTTTGTTTGCTTGATATTTTTGGGTGTATAACAAATACAAATTAACAAGAAACTGAAAAAAGGTGCAACCAATTTAAACGCCATCCCAAAGCCTTTACATGAACTGCAGGTTTATTTTAATTCCCGGGAATAGTTCAAGTAAAAAAGAAGAAAAAGGGGAAACCACTACTCAAAATTTTGCGATGCAAATGCAAGGGTAACTCAACATGGTTGACAAGTCTTCCCCAAACCGGGCAAATCAACAATATACCAGCTTTTTCACCAAGAAATTTTTAAAAAAGCTTTTTACCTGAAAAGAGGACATACTACTCATATTTCAGCAAAGTCTAGTAAAAATTTGAAAAGTTAAGTGGGGTTAAAAGGGGGAATAAAAATAGAAAACCGGGTTTTTCTAAATTCAGGGCAACTTCCTTTCTTTCGAACAAAAGCGTTATAAGGATGATTTACCCACATTAGACCGCCCCCAAAA
Source organism: Laguncularia racemosa (assembly GCA_037954665.1). NCBI lineage: Eukaryota > Viridiplantae > Streptophyta > Magnoliopsida > Myrtales > Combretaceae > Laguncularia > Laguncularia racemosa. The sequence continues at coordinate 54,435 of JBBMOL010000946.1, read as the reverse complement.
TTTAAAACTCAGGTTTACATCTTTAGGAAAATCTTTAGCCCTGCCACTGCTCTTCACAAACTCAACTTCCCGATCTGGGAATGACCTCATAAGGCCAATGACAATTTGGGAACCTGCAAAATCATGTCCTCAAAACCCATCGGGACAACTCCGGGTGGGACAAATGGCCCTTTTTGAATGAAAACAAATCTGAGGTTGAGGAAGCAGCTTTCAAACAAGGCCGATATCAGGATGTGGCCTTTCTATTGTTTGTGAAAGGCATTTTGGCATGAGACGAGAATGGTAAAATTTTTTGGGGGGGAATAGCAAAAGGTAAGGCAAAGAGAAGCCATTTGAGAGGCAAAAGGCGTTCCTTAATACTTGAATTGAAGAGAAATTGCTCAACCCCCCCAATTTTCTTCTTATCTGTACTCCTATTAGACAAGTCAGGGAGAAGTATTTCACCAACCAAGCAAGAAAAGATGCAAGAACTTTAAGGAGAAAAATATAAAAATCAAATTGCAATAATTTTTTAAAGGTTTTTCATTTTGATTCATACATCTATCACTTTCACACATAATTTGTAGTTTTGACCATCAAACCACAACCTTTTTAAAGTTCAAAAAACCCTCTACTGCAATTAAATGGGACCAAAAATGAATTTTCAAAAACCAAAATGATGGGCCCTTAGTAGCCAAAACTCCATTCCCTCCGTCTACTTTTCTGCCCTTGACCATCACATATTGCCAAGCATTAAAAAAAAAAAAAAAAACTAAATAGTGGGCAAAATTTAAGTACTTTTATATATCGCAAAAGGAAATTGCATGAAAGGACACTAACAAGGAGATATTCTACGCTGCCTGATTACATCTCAGTTAGAGGAAACAAGAAATAATTAAATTTATAAATTTGCAAAATTTAACTAAAATTAAACTAATTTTTATCAATTTGTTGGGTAGCTGAAAAAACCGTTTTTTTCCCCGACAAAACAACTTCTTGCGACCGAGTAAAGCCCAATAAAAACAAGAAGGACCTTTTTGGGGGCCCCCAAAACAACTTAAGAAAAGACCCATTCAATTAAAATTTCAGATTTTTTTTTTTTAAAAAGAAAATGTAATTATAGGGTTAAAAAAGGGCTCAAACACCAAAAACCAGTCCCAAAGAGCAAGTGGGGCAAGTAACTACTACACTTCAGGGATGTGGTCCAAAACATTCATTAACGAAAAGTTAGGCTTTCTTCACTGCCCCAAATAGATAAAAAAGAAGAGGAGAGAGAAAATTTAAGAATAAGGACTACAAGATGAAAAGAGAAAAAACAGAATGAATCCCCAGAAGAAAGGAGAAGGAGAGAAAGGTTAAAAACCCGGGGGACAAAATGAAGTGTTTGGGTCAGTGTGTGCAAATATTTTGTCGCGCCGTTTTGTCAAGGACAGAAGCTCCAACTTTTGCGTCGAGCGGCACGAGTTTTTGGCGTCTAGGGTTTAAACCCTTTAATTTCGCTTTAAAGGGGGAAGGCCGAAAGGGTTTGGGAAAAAGTTTCCCCAAAAAAAAAAAAAAAAGAAGAACAATAATACTTTTCAATTTTAAAAACACAGATAAATAAAAATTTTGGTATAAAATATATTCACCTTAAAAAAAAAAATAATATATATATAAATTTTATAAATTTGGAACAATCATTTCTTTTTCTTTCAAGAAAAATCATGATTTCCTTTTTAAAATTGGATTCTATTCCTTTTATTAAGAATAGCCACTTAACAATTTTTTGTAATCATTATTACTTTTTTAAATTATATTTACAAATTTAAAAAAATTTTTGAAAATTACATTTAATATCCTTTCTATTTCATTTATAAAGTTTTCAAATACATGAATAAGTTAGCATTTTTATTGCTGTTAAATTCCATTATTTTCAATCCAATCTTTCATGTTTAAAAATATACATGAAAGCTATCAAACTTTCCAAACATCATATATAAGTATATTTTTCAAAATTTTTCTTTTTATACCAATTTGTATAAAAAAATTAAATTTTTTTTTCAAATTTTTTTTCATCTTATTTTTTTTATTTATTCAACTTATTATTAATAATTTAAAATTTTATTTTTCAAAAATATTGTCCTATTAAAGGTTTTTCGATTTATTTTTAAAAATTTTCACAATATTACACTTTCATTTTTTCTTTATTATTTGAAAAAATAAATTTTTTCAAAAATCCATATTTTCACTTTAAATTTTTTGGTTAAAAAGAAAAAAAACAATTGCAAAAATTTTGTTTTCTTTTACTTCATTTCTCTTTCATTTTTTCCTAAAAAATCCATCATCATCAAATTTTTGAAATTTTTCCTAAAAAATGGTAAGAAAATTTTAAAAATAATAGACACTCGCGTTTTGGGGTGAATGTGGTTTCTCATCGATCTTTTTTAAAGCTTTTTTTTTGCCCATTTCAAAGATTAAATCAGTATATTATTTTACTTTGAAATAAAAATTTTATTTTGCTCATATTTTTACTTTTTCCTAATGGTTTTTTTTTTGTTTTAAGAGAATTACATGGATGTGGGGGATGAGAGGTCAAATTTGTTTTCAATTTTCACTAGAATGATGGCCATTTAATGATTATTTTCTTCTTTTTTTTTTTTCCCACAAAAAACTTATTTATAAAAAAAGTCGAACGAAAGCAACTTTTAGATATTTTTAAAAGGGCATAAAACATAAAAAGGGCCAAAATATTTAAAATCTTTACTTTAAAATTTTAAATTTTTAATAAAAAAAAATTATTTTATGATATTAAAAGGTTTTTAAAATAAAAAATTTAACCTTTTTAATTCATTTTTTTTAATAAAAGATAAAAAAAAAATCATAAAAAAATTTGGATACTATAAAAAAAAAAGTTCAAATTTATTTCTTATTCACTCATTTTTTTTAAATTTGTTATTTTTAAAAAATTATTTTTTTTAGAAGAAATATCATCAAATCTTTTTTCACTTCAAAAAAAACAATTTTGAAACAGTGGTTTTGGGTTTTTTCAGTGACCAATTCTTCTAATGTTTGGTATATTTTTTATTCTTTATTTTGCTCCCCCCCTTTTTTATTTTGGAAATCCTTTTTTTTTACATTTGATTTGTGGTTTTCTATTTCAAATATATAAATAATATAATATATTCCAAAATTTTCTTTTAATAGCAAGAAATTTTGATCTATAAGGTGCAACGATAATGAATGGATTAAATATTTTAATTTAAAGGGCAAAGGATTTTGCAAAATTTTTAAAATTAATTGTTATTTCAAATTGTCATTGCACATTTTTTTTAATGGCTAATTTTAAAGATTTCCTTTCTTTTTTCAACTCTATCTTTTCATATTAAAAAAATATAAACAATAATCATTTCTTGGTTTTCGATTTGCTTCAAGAGTTTTTTAAAAACAAACATTTGTGTTGGAGTGATAAGGGAATGTAGTGAACAACATGTATTAATGGGGAAAGGGGAAGCAAAAGGCTAAAAAAATTTTTTGTAATCCATTGATTTTGTTTTTAATTTTAATTATTTTTTCATTTCTATTTTTAAATTGTAAAAATGGGGCTATAGAATTTTCCCCTTTTAAAATTATAGATTTTTTTGTGATTTTAAAAATATTTTTTCATTTTTATATTGTGTTTGAAATTCTTTTGTCCATAACATGAATTCAAATAAGTATAATTTTATTTATTTTTTTTATCTCCTTCCTTTATGACAATTTTCCTATTTAACATATTTCAATATTTGAAATTACCTAAAAATAAAATTTGACATAATTACCTTTAAATGAAAAAACAATACTAAATTTGTGCATTTTTCATTCGAAAATTATTTTTTATTTTAGGGATTTACAAAATTTTTATTTCAAACACACATTTTCCTTATCCAATTTGTTTTTATTATCATTTTCCCCAATTTCATTAGAAATTTGAAATCGCTAAGTTTTTTTGTCATATTTTTTTTAAAAAAACTTTTTATCAAATATTTTTAATTTTCACATAGTTTTCATTTCCAATCAATTTTTGAACTTCCCTCTATATTTTTTGGTTTCCATTCACATTTTTAGCCATAAAAATTTAATTTTCTTTACACACCCCAAAGGGGGCCCGGAAGCTTTCACTAAAGCATTATGCACTTGTGCACCCGTTACATGAAAACCCTCTTACAGTTTGAATCGAAAAACTCTAAATAAGTAATTACATTTATACAACAATAAAAATAAACAGCCATAAAAATATAACATATTCTATGTCCCCCCGGTCAACCAAACGCAGAGAGTCAAATCTCCTCCAACAAAATGGAATAAAATCAAAGTCTACAAAAATTTAAATTTTACACAAGTCCTAAAAGTAACATTCACTAAAAAGTTTAACATTCACAAATTTTAACTTTTTCGTTCCTTGCTTTTAAAAACTTTCGACATTCACATCTTATCCCATCCCAACTTTCATAAAACTTTCCTATAAAACTTTCCCCCGTGGGGGGGTAGCACACAGATCGGGAAAGGGATTAAACCTCAAAGCACAACGCACAAAATTTTTAAATCAATTATCAAATCAAAGTTTTCATAAAACCAAACAATGCAACATCTCACGCGGTTTTTTGATAACCAACTGAAGTCTAGGTTTTTTGCCCCCCCCTTTACCTTTTTTGGGATTTTGGCCCCCATCAGTGCCTATTTTCCCCATTACCCAGTTTAATTATCTTATTCTTTTAAAAATTTAAATAACTTTTAACTTTTATGTCATAACTTTAGTGTTCTCTTACACTAGCGCTCTCGTGCCCATGACTAAGCAACACCCCAAGGATTTTGGACTCGGAATCGCAAGGGGGCACAAACCCCTAATCACTTGGTTCGCATTGGGGGAAAAAGTAATCTCTAATTACTTTTTCGACCCTTTTAGCAAATGGCCCTTCAATTTCATCAAGCTTGTGTAAATGCATGTCCAATTTTAAATTAAGTCCAATCCTTCAAATTTATTGATTCAGGGTGATCAAACAAATATAATTCAAATTTAAACCACATTAAAATAAAAAGTAACTACCAACATTTTTTAAACATCAAGTCCACCAAAAAACCCAAAAGGAACCCCCAATTCCACAACAAAACAATTTCACCTTTCATTCACATTTATCACAATAAAAAACACAAACATTGCATTCCTAATATAAAAAAAAGATTAGACTGACCAAGGGAATATTGATCAAACACAAAGTCATAATTAAATAATTTTTTAAAGAATAATATGAACCAAATCAAAAAAAGCTAATACAACCAATTTCCCTTTACATTAAATTAACCACTCGGGTTTAATTTAGGTTCCATCCCTTGATACCTCTGGTCATTTTACTTAAACAAACAAACAATCATTTTGGTTTTATTAAAAATTCCATTCTTTGAACCCCCCTTCATTGCACCCCGAAGTTCAATTCACTATCAAGACCAACCCAATACCACAAAAATTTCCTTCCAAGTCCAAGTACCACGTATAAAATATATTTAAATATTATATTTTATAAACCCTATTTTTAAAAAGGAAAAAAATTTTCTGGGGGCCCCCCCCATGTAAGAGGGGAATAAAAATATAATTATTAATTTGCAGAATAAAAAATTTATATTTTGAATTGTATAGTTATATGCTAATTATTTTGTAAATAAAAGGGAAAATAATTTTTTTCTAAGCAATATCATATTAGAAATAATTCTTATATAGACATAATGGTATATTTTTGTTCCCCTATGCGTGTGAAACACCAATTTTTACATACATAATAGAAAACGTTAAAATTTACATCATTTAATTTTTTTAAAAAACAAGGCAAAAAATTTGGGAAAAAAAACTAAGTTTTTAGCATTACAAAATAGGAGAAGGGCTATCTTCAAATAGTGATATCTACCCTTAGCCCATTCTATCTTTTATTGTTACAATAGTATTTATTTGTAATTTACCCAATTATAATTTTTCTTTGTAGACTTCCTTCTAAATTTTACCCCATTGTTTACTAAGGAAAAAAAAATACAAAAATTGCAACACAACAAATAAAAAAGACATAATACAATAACCAAGACCAACACAAAAAAAATTTAAACCAAATTCAACTTTTAGCAATCATTAAAATTTTTTCCCCCCCCTATTTGTGGGCATCTTTTTCCTAACTGCGTCGATATTTCGATATGTAATCCATTTAACAATATAAGATAACATAAAAAAGATAAAATCTAGAATCTAAGCCAAGCCTTAATTTAGTTAAAAATACTAAGAAGGTTGATATATTTTACTTATAAACCCAATTTATGTTTTTTTTTATAATTTTCCTTTTTTTGCATTATACTTTAAAAATTTTTTTAATGACATATCCTCCCATACTCACTCAACACCTAACTTTCATCGCCACACATGCATTTCCAGACTTCCTGTTATAACTTTTTCACTTGGGCAAACTCTTACCGCCGTTTCTAACCATAATATCTCTTTTTTCCATTTTAAACCACATACAACACACTTACTTCCTTTTATAAAAATTTCCCTTTTCCTCACGCTTTTACTTTTCTTCCTTCTTTTCCCCTTTTTTTTTTCCATTCTTTTTCCCCCCTTAACCTTTGCTAAACTTTTAAATTTAAATATCACCCCAACAAACCCTACTCCCCCCTCCCACATACTCTCATGCACCTTCATACTCCCTTACACAATACACACACATTTGGGCCCCAAAAACCTCATACTTAAAAAAATAAAAAACCTTGGGGCAGTTAGCTGCAAAAAATCCCCTTTCATCAAGAAGGACTTGGCCTTTGGAGCTTAAATTTCAACCCCTAAAGAAGACTTAACCTTTTTAGTTTTTTAAGTCCAACAAACAAAGACTTGGGTTTGCTTAGGTCTACAGGTTTTATAATCACCTTATATTTGAGGACAAGGAACCACCCGAGGAACTTATCCCCTTTAGGGCCCCTAAACCCTTGGCTTCCCACCTCCAATTGTGATTGAACAACCTTAGGGGTTTGGCTTCTAAGGCCACAAGTTACAACAATCCTACCTTAGTAAGGATTTTAAAAATTTTGCTAAACCAATGGTTTTTTGGGCCTTTCCTGAATGGTTGTATTAACCATAAAAATGTGTTTAACCTAACCCCATTTTTTGACAGTTGTTAAAAACAAAATCAGGAAAAAAAAGATGGGAAAAAACAGAGAAGGGCGAATGAAACAAAAATAAAGAAAAGTCAAAAACATTTTACAGCCATCGACATTTATATTTTGAACCACAATAACTAAACTGCATACATTTACAAATGAAAAAACCCAAATTTTAGCCTTTTTTACCTTTAAAAACTAGGAGACCCCAAGTTCTCCCACAGGTAAAGCCAAGAAAGAGATAAATGGAACAGGGGACAAACATTTTTAAAGAAGCACTTCTTTGTTATCCCATTAGAAAACATTTTAGCCCCTTTTACATGGGAAGACTAAGGATGCCTCCAACTCTCAAAATTGTAACAAAAATGATAGTTGAACAAAAATCATCCAAAACCAGCGAATTTTCTTTTTTCCCCCACCTTTAACCCTTTGACCAACAAAGGGGAAGGTTTAGGCACTTATGGACAACCCCTAATTAACGGCCTCACCTTCGACCCAAAACCCCCTTTCCCCCCCAACCCAGCCTAGCCCATCCCCACCCCCCCACCCTTACTTTTAGGTAACTAGATTATCCACCCCAATTTCGAGTACTTCTCCTCCTGTATGATTGAGAACTATCACTTAGTTTAAAAGACAAACCTAAGAATTTCCCTTGTTTTTCCTTGACTCCTTGCAAGCATAAAAACCAATGTCAGTACGACAATTACCATTTGAAGACATTACAAAGGGTTTCAAAAGCTTACTTCATCAAAAACAATTTCCACACTAATTATAGATGAATTCCTCTTCAAAGGGCCCACAATATACCAATTTTTGGCTTTATTTTTAGAAACACCATTAAACTACTTCTACACAAAAAAAGGGGAAATTAAAAAGGCCACCAAACATCCACCCCTTCCCCCATTAATACCAACCAATAAAGGGAATCCTAAAACCCTATACAATGCTAGCACAACTATTTGTGTCCTACGTCCATTAGGAAAAGGGGAAAAACCTTGATTACTAAAACTCCCCTGTTTTAGCTATGATTAAACATTGGGCCAAAAATGGGGAAAGCTATAGAAACCCAAAATGTACACAAACTGAAGTGCCTTTGTCATCAATCATTTACTACCCCATCCCTGACCACATGCTGAGCACAACATCCTATTATGGCCCGCATTCCCCAAAAAAAAAACAAACCCTTTTGCAAAATTTAAGGCATTGAATTCCTAACCTTTGGGAAACAGGGCCCATCAAAAAACCAAAACATTATATCAAAAGGGCCCCTGTTCCTTGAGGTAAAGCCCTTTCCCTTTCAAGCAAAACATAATTAATAAATTTAAAAAAATTTTCATGGGCAAAACACGCTAAGTAGAGAAGGGAAAATTTAGTGAATTTTTTAAAACCACAAAAAACCCTTAAAGGGAAATTTACATTTTTGAAGTTTTTTTTAGGGGTTTATAATGTATCAACAAAATACCAACTTAAAATATAGCATTTAAAAAGAAATAAAATAAATGAACTATTAGTAGCAAGGAAAAAACCCGGGGAAAAACTACTAGCTAAGACCGAAGTCAAACCGGATTTAACTCTATGATTAAATGATTTTTTGAGTTTTGGAACATATTTCTATTAACCGCATACAAAATCGGGGAAACTAAAAACAATAAACCCCGATTTTGAAATAAAATCGTCAAAACGCAATTTGAACGTTTTTCCACCGATTCCACAATATATTGCATAACTAAGTAAAATTTCAGCCATCTGGTCCAAGTCCACCAATTAGCTGCCCTGCCCAATTAATAAAAGGCCCAGCCCAACTAGGTTCTTTGAAAAATTCAGTTACGTCCTTCTCAAGCAGTGACTCCTTGCTTTTGCTGTACATTCAATAAATTAGGGAAAAGAAGAGGAGATAGTCAAAATAGGAGAGGCGAGCTGAGAGTGACACTGAGCTGAGCTGACAATGTAGATGAAGACGATTAACAGTACCGATCAAGTAAGCCGTAGGCGAGGATAAGCAGCGAGCCAACGATCCTTCTCCTTCTTATTACGTTTGTGTATTGATTGAAATTCAAAACAGCGAGTGTCAAGCCACGATCCTTCTTGCAGTGAGCCACCAGGCAGAGATCTTTCTTCATAGATGTGGGTTTTGTGTCAGGTATGAGTTGTATGACCGGAAATACTTCTACTGTAGTGTATCATGTATCAATCAATAATGTCTGGTAGCTCAGAAACATACACGGCCGGATACATAGGCAGAATGCACGGCTGTGTGTTTGTGTCAGGTAGCTCCCAGAAACATACACGGCCGGATCCCCACGGTCAAAGGCACGATCGTATATTGTGCAGGTACTACCAGAAACAAAACACGACCTGATAAAACGGCTAGAAGGCACCCCGGGTGTAAACGGCCGTGAATTTTAGATTTTTAATTTCGGGGATTTATTTTGGGTTAAATATAGCATGTATTTTTGTATTGAAATTTTTGGGTTTAGAGAAGATTTGTTTTCCTATTTTTGTAAGATTTTAGTTGTTTTAGAAAGATATTCTCCTGATGAATATATATGCTTGAACATGAATTATGAAAAGGCATTCAGCTAAATTTTTCTAAAAAGTTTTAGGTATCAAAGCCACACAACGAGTATTGTGTTGAATCCATAGTTCTTTTTTTTTTTTTTTTTCTTGGAATTGCTGGTTTGTTTTTTGGTTTTCCTTTGGCTTTAGGTTTATTAATTCCAATCAAAATTTTTTTTTTTATAATCAAGTTGTAGTGAAAAATTCTGTTTAAGAATGTCTCCTAGAAAATAAAATGAACTCTTAGCTATTAGATTTACGGGGAAGAATTATGCTGCATGGGGAAATTTTATTCAAAATGTTTTTTTAAAGGGAAGGAGCTTTGGGGTCATATTGACGGGTCCCTTTTTCCAGCTCCTACAGAGTCGAAAGATCGTGGTCAATGGGAGGCAAAGGATGCCCGGATTGTTTTTTTGGATTTTTGGGGTCCATTGAGGTTCATATGGGGAACAATTTACGATCCTTTGGCACAGAAAAAAATGTTTGGGGAAAAACTTAAAGCGCGTCTACAAACAAGATAATACTGCAAGACGGTTTCAATTGGAAAATTTATATGAGTAATTATAGTTAAGGTAAAAACCTCAATTGAACAAAATTATTCTGGCTTCCTTAAATTTTTGGAAAAAACGAATATTCCCCGATATTATCTATGCTAAGGTGTCAAAAGGGGAGTTTTTGCTAGTCTTCAGGGTGTTCATGAAGTAAGTCGTTTATGATCAATTTTTTTAGAAGCCCCAGACTTTAATTTGGAAAACCCCTCGGGGTGGGGTTTCGAATAGAGAACCAGTTCCTTATCCAAATAATGTTGTTTTGAAATCATTTGTTGCAAAGAGAGTGTTCTCGGTTCCATAGATAAGAGTTTATTAGTTAATTGTTCTCCTTGTAAACTGGGTAAAAGTAAGACATTGCCTTTCCTGTTTTGGGTAGTCGTGCTAATAAATGTTTTGACATTATTCATAGTGATGTTTGGGGAATTGCACCGATTATTTCACATGATCAGTATAAATATTTTGTGACATTTATTGACGATTATAGTCGATTTACATGGATTTATTTTTTGCATTCTAAAGCAGACGTTGTTTACTGTGTTTCAACCTTTGTGACATATATTGAAACTCAGTTTTCCACTTGTATTAAAATCTTACGGTCTATTAATGGTAGTGAATATATATTCTCATGAGTTTCAAGCATTTCTTCATAACAAGGTATTGTTTCACAACGCTCATGTCCTTATACACCTCAGCAGAATGGAGTTGCCGAACGGAAAAATCGACATTTGTTAGATGTGGTGCGCACATTGTTGTTAGAATCTTCTGTTTCAGCTAAGTTTTGGACCAAAGCTTTATCTACTGCCGTTTATCTGATTAATCGCTTACCATCTCAACAATTGAAGTTTGATTCTCCCTATCAACGAGTGTTTGGTAAACATCCTAATTATCATATACTACATACTTTCAGATGTGTTTGTTTCATTCATTTACCTTACCCATGAACGTCATAAGTTGTCAGCCCAGTCTGTTCGATGTGGCTTTATGGGTTACAGTCCTAATCATAAAGGTTTTGTATGTTATGATTCGATTAATAATCGATGGCATATCTCTCGAGATGTGATTTTCTTTGAACATGAATACTATTTTCCAGCAACATCTTTCGACATCTGATATTGTTGTACTTCCTCACTTTGATGACTCTTATTTGATAAATGGTTCAAGCTTAGACTTGTCCTTTCCGACCCTGCTCCTGAAAATGCTTCAATGATTCTTTGAAGATCAACTCGCACACTCGTCCTCCAGATAGATATGGCTATTCTGCAATTGTAACTAATACTACAATTCCTACCTCTTATTCTCAGGCTACTAAACAGACTTGTTGGATAAAAGCCATGCAAGAGGAACTTCAAGCACTTCAAGACAATCACACTTGGGATATTTTTTCATGTCTTGCTGGTGTTAAACCCATTGGTTGTAAATGGGTTTATTCTCTTAAGATTCGATCTAATGGTTCCCTTGACAGAATAAGGCAAGGTTGGTAGCTCTTGGCAATCAATAGGAATATGGAATTGATTATGAAGAGACCTTTGCACCTGTGGCTAAGATGACAACTGTCCGGCTTATTCTATCTATTGCTGCATCTAAAGGATGGTTCTTACGACAGATGGATGTTAAGAATGCATTTTGCATGGGGACCTCAAGAAAGATATCTATATGACTCCTCCTCCAAGATTGTTTTCCATACCCTCACATGATGTTTGTAAGCTCAAACAGTCTCTATACAGTTTAAAACAGGCTCCACAGGCCTGTTTGAGAAGTTTCGTAATACTCTTCTTAGCTTCTCTTTTATTCAAAGTCAGTATGATCTTCATTATTCCTGTGCAAGACTGACAAGGGAATTGTTTTGTTATTAGTTTATGTTGATGATATTGTCATCACAGGATCTGATACTCAATTGATGTCTCAGTTACAGGAGTGTCTTCAAGGTTCTTTTCATATGAAGGATTTGGGATCGTTAACTTATTTCTTAGGTCTTGAGGTTCGCTCTTCTTCTGCTGGTATTTTTCTTCATTAACATAAATTAATGAGGAACTTATTGCTTTAGCTGGTCTCCAAGAGGGACGTTCTGTTGATATTCCTTTGAAAGTGAATGTTAAATATCAACGAAATGATGGTGACTTTCTATCTGATCCATCTCTATATCGACAACTTGTTGGAAGTCTCAATTATCTGACTATTACACGTCCTGATATTTCATTTACTGTACAACAAGTTAGTCAATTATGCAGGCACCTACACATCTTCATTTAGCAGCGGTTCGCCGTATTGTTAGGTATTTAAAAGGACTTCTCATCGTGGTTTGTTCTTTTTCTGCGAGTCTCCTATTCACTTAACCACATATAGTGATGTTGATTGGGCTGGTTTGTTCTGATACATGTCGCTCTATTACTAGTTGGTGTATGTTTCTTAGTACCTCTTTAATTTCTTGGAAGAGTAAGAAACAAGATCGTGTGTCTAAGTCTTCTACTGAGTCCGAATATCGTGCTATGTCGTCTGCTTGCTCTGAGATCATTTGGCTGAGGTAGGTTTTCCTCAACTTGGGTTTACCTCCCTTATGTCGATAATACTAGTGCTATTCAAATTACTGCTAATCCTGTCTTTCGTGAGCATACGAAACATATTGAAGTGGACTGTCATTCTATTCGAGAAGCTTATGATAATGGTGTTGTTTCTCTTCCTCATATCTCTTCTGATCTTCAAACGACTGATATATTTACTAAGGCTCTTTCTCGGTAAACGTCATCAGTTTCTTTATTGGCAAATTGATGCTTCTTGATCCGTCCGCATCAATTTGTGGGGGATATCAATCAAGAATATCTAGTAGCTCAGAAACATACACGGCCGGATACACGGGCAGAAGGCACGACCGTGTATTGTGTCAGGTAGCTCCCCGAAACATACACGACCGGATACACGGTCAGAAGGCACGACCGTGTATTGTGTCAGGTAGCTACTAGAAATATACACGGCCTGATACACGGCTAGAAGGCACGACCGTATAAGACGGCAGTGAATATTTAGATATTTGTTTCGTGACTTAGTTTGTAAATATGGCATGTATATTTTGTATTGTATATTTTGGTAGAGGAAGATTTGTTTTCCTAGTTGTAAGATATAGTTGCTTGGAAAGATATTCTCCTGATGTATATATATACTTGAACATGAATTATGAAAAGGCATTCGACCAAAGTTTCTCAAAGTTGTTATCATGTATGCAGATTGCACATTCCTCATTTAGTGGGGTATGCTTATGCGTTTGTGGTTTGTCTTGATCATTGTAATCATGAACTAAATGAGATAAACAAAAGATGGTGTCCGTAGACTGATTTGAGCTTGTGAAAGAGCCATTCACCATCTTCCCATAGTAAAGAGGAGAACCTTGATTGAAGGCTTTGAATTGATCTTTAGGAGGAAAATCAGAAGGAAGAAACCAATGAATCATCTACATGCAAGTGTTAGACAAATAGTGCTACGCTATCATGATTATTTCTATGGTAATTATAACTGAGTTATTTCACCTATTGTAAAAGTCCTTTATGATCCTTCGAGAAGTTTCGTTGCTTATAAAAGGAGGATTGAAATGCAAAATCGGCTAATGACTGTTTTAGGGAAAGATAAAGGGAAAGCAAGTGGGGCTTTGAATGAAATGAATCCAAAGGTTTTTTCCCAAGAATGACTTCAATCACTTGTGAATGGGTATTGTAAGGGGTAACTTCCATAAAGCACTTTTTTTGCATGAAGAAATGGTGAAAATAGGTTGTCGCCTAAGTTATTTCTTTACACGCATTGATTATAGAAAGTGAAAAGCTAAAAAATTTAAAAATAGAGCGGGTTTTTTCAAATCAAATGCATCTTGGGCCTTTAAATCCAAACAAGGGGACGTAACAACATTGATTGATGGTTCTACAACAGGGTTTCTTGAATGAGGCCATAGCTTCAAAAAGAAATATGGAGCTGGATGGGTTTCTCCCCATGTTATCACAACAATGCCTACTTAAGGGGCATTGCCTTTTCGGACAATTTGGGGGGGCTTGAAAAAGGTTTCAGAAAGGGAAAAAAGGAAACCCCCCAATGGTAATTTACAGCACCTTAATAGGGGGATTTTGTAGATTGGGGAATTGGGAAGCTTTTCAAGGGAAGCGGCGATTGTTGCAAAGGTATAAAGCCAATTCAAATCACTTACTCAACACAAAATAAGGGTTTTTGTGGAAAGGGAACTTATGAAGCGTTGCCCCTTTTTTGGGAATGCATTGTCTACCCGTCCTGATGATTTTACCTATACAACTTTAATAAATCTTTTTGTACCGAAGGGAATTTGAATAGGCTCTTAATTTGGATGATGAATGTCCAAAGGGTTTTTTTTCCTGACGGGAAACTTCAACGTGCAAAAAAGGATTTAAAATAGGCTCGGACAAGAAATCAAAGAGTTTTTGCTCAAGCGTTTATGATGAGACCTTCCAACAGTCACATAAATACTTTTAATTGAAAACTGTCCCCAATTTTAAATTTTAAAAGTGTTATAGCTTTTCTAAAAGGTTTTTTGCAGAAGGGGTTGAATGAATGAACTGATCATTTTTTTTGAGCCATGCTAAAAGGAACTAAAAAACCAAAACGATGCAAGTAAAATGTATTATACTGACATCTAATGGCAGAAATGCATGAAAAGCGTTTAGCCATTAAAGATAATTCGGCTGGTCTTTTCCCTTTAAACAGTCACATCACGCCTAAAAAAAGTACTTTTAAATTTTTGGAAAAATGGGATTATATTCTTAAAAAAACTCATTTTTTCTAGCTTTATGGAAATGTAAATTTTGTTACCCCCTTATGTTTGCTTTCCTTTTTTTGAGATGATTAAAAAAAATTTTTAGACTATTTTTCTTGCTTCCTTCTAGTTTCTAATTATAATTACTTGTTACTGACATGAGCTATTTACTTTAACATGTTTTTTTGAAAATATTAATAGTACTTTATTTTCTACTTTTCTCCATATTCTCTTTACCCTTTTTTTCTTTTTTTTTTTTCTTTTTTTTATAGGATTTTAAGATTATTGAGTTAAAATGTCATCTTCCAAAATCATCTGAAAGCTCCAAAAAGAAGAATTCACTTGGAATAGATCTGATGTAGGTTGGGAGCATGGAAGAGTGACAATAAGGGAAAAAAAGGGTCAAATGAATATTGTAAAAAATTTTTTTTTAGTGGGGGCATTTACAGTCAAGAATTTTTGGGGGGTTAGTGAAAATGTAGAGCCATGCCCAGTGCCCCCGGAAAAAAAAATAAAATTTAACAATGTTGAAAAAGTGGCAAAATTATCAAAAATGAAAAAAAAGAAAATTTCAGGGCTTTGAAGTTTCTAATGATCAAATAATTTTAGAAACAACGAAAACAAAAAAAAAGGAATTGCAAAAACTTTTTTTCTGAAACAAAAAAAAAAAAATTTGGGTCAAAGTGGAACCCCAAAACCCAAGGCACAATTAACCAATTCATGAAGAAAGATTTGAGAGAAGAATGTGCAAACAAATTCTCATTTTTTCTATAAGTGTAATTCCATTTAACTGTGTAAAAAACCAAGTTTGTCAAATATTTCAAGGGGTTTTGGCGATATGATTGTGGGTTTAAACCCCCTTTCTTTTAGACTAAGGGTACTTTTTGAAGAAAGAATAGACGAAAAAGGAATTACTTACGCTAAAAAAGCAAAGGGAAAAAAACAGGTTGCTCCTTATTTTGAGCATGGACTGATAGAAAGAGGCATTCCATATGCAATTTTTGTTAAAAACCCTAAAGAATGGCTTCTTGTCTCTATAGATGCTTCAAATGAATCAAAAACCACAAAGTTTTGGAATGTTAATATTTTGTGAAAAGGGTTTTGGAAAAGGGAAAAAATGTTGTAAAAATTATACAAAATGCTACAAATTAAAAAGCAGTAGGAGAAAAATTATGGAGAAAGAGAAAAACTTTATTGGCACCTTGTGCGCACATTGCATTGTTTTGTCTTGGAAATTTTGAAAAATTTAAAGATTTAGGGACAATTCAAAAGGGAAAGCGAATTACACATAATTTATTCCAAGACATCTTACTTAATTCGAGAAGATAACTAAAGGGGGGGATTTGATTAATTTGGGTGAAACCATTTTGCCACTTTGTATTGACATTGGGTTACATTAAGTTTTAAAAGTGCATTGATGATGAGTTCACTTCAAGTCTTTGGGAAACCATTAAGATTTGACCACAATGAGGAAAAGCATTCAACAAGGGGTTTTTGGATGGGTTTTTTTTGGAAAAATTTTTAATTTTTTCCCTTAAATTTGCATTTCCCTTGTTAAAGTGCTTAGATTAGGGATTCTGATAACAACCAACAAGGTTTTTTCTTTATCCAGAAATGGATGTGCCAACAAAAATTAAAGCAACTTTCAACAATGTGAAAAAAGGGAATTTTGCAACTTATTACTATATATAAAAAATTTTCTATATGAATTTTTAAATTTTCTTTTCTAAATTGAAACATTATTTTTTTAAATTTAGTTATAAACCATCTTCAAAAAAATTTTTGACAAAAAAAGGACTTCAACTTCATAGACCATTACATCTCAACTTATTTTTGAATCCCCATTACTTTTAAAGTGTGGAAAATTTCCGGCCCCAACGAAAATTTCAAACTCGATTTGGTTTATGATCCAAACCCATATTTTATATCTTTTCTTTTCATTAAAATATTTAAAAAAAAATCTTACAGGTAAAAAAAAAATCTCCATGGGATGCCAATATGTCCGACACTAGTCGACGACAGGGGGACTCTTAAAAATTACAATCAAAACCCGCGATTTTTTCCACCCAAGCATTGGCTCAGAAGACTTATAATTTTTTTGTACTTTGTAATTTGCTTTTGAGTTTTTTTTTATGTTTTTTCTCTTAGAAAATTTCATTTACTGAAATTTTCATTTAAAAGACTAGCCACCTTAAAAGGGGCAAACTTGTAATTTTGACCATTTTCTAACCCTAGGAGAGCAATATAAATCTTGTTTATAGTAGGGTTTGAAGGCCATTTTCGTAGATTATACACAAGCACTTAAGGGTTGGGAATTATTTTTCACCCAGTTCAAATTCTCTCAAAATTTTAACCCAAAATTGGGAATTTGTGGCGATGAAATGAGGGAAAATTGTGAGCATATAAATTTTTTTGTCATTGTTGTTTTTCATTTCACTTTATGAGTCATATCGGGGGTTGATTTGGATTTTCTTAGACATATTTGTGATCGAAAATTTTAACAATTATTTTTAAAGTTTTGATTTTTCTT
The DNA here is from genome assembly GCA_037954665.1 of Laguncularia racemosa. NCBI lineage: Eukaryota > Viridiplantae > Streptophyta > Magnoliopsida > Myrtales > Combretaceae > Laguncularia > Laguncularia racemosa. Next base: position 36,911 of record JBBMOL010000946.1, on the reverse strand, counting down.
AGTATTTGAAATCACATCTTTTAAATTTTTTTTGGGTAAAATTGGAATTGAAGACGAAGTTGAGCCACGATTTTGATCCCCCTTTTTTGGTTTGTTCACTGGAATTTTTTTTTTTCTCGTTAACAAGGGTGAAGAACAAATGGATTTGCAATTGCATCTTTGATTTTTGGGTTTTTCCTCAAATTTTTCCAAAAGGAGTTCCTGAATTGCCCATCAATTTGGACCTTTTTGTAATTGATTGTGATTTGGTTTCTTTAGTCATTTGATTGTGTTTGGACTTGTTTTTGAGCACTCATTTTTTGGTTTTTAAGAGCTAAGTAAGAAAGGGATTAAGTTTGGTTGATTTTTTGACACAGCTCAATTGGGGTTTCTTAAATTTGAACCGAAATTTATTGTAATTTGAGTTAGAAATTGCTTGTTGAAATTGAATTTGCGTTTGTTAAATTTGAATTGAAGGTTTGTTTAGCTTTTTTTGTTGATCTTTTTCGGGGAAGGGAAAAGGAGTAGAAGTGTTTTTGTTAATCAAATTTTCGAACTTTAAAAACTCCTTTCAACCCCGTGATAGCGTGTTTAAAGACTTGTGGGTTTTGTTTTGGAATCCTTTGTGAAAATTTCAAAATTGGGAAAATATTTTACAGATTTGTTTGTTTTAATATAAGGAATCTTTTTGGAATTCAAACACATCAAAAAAGTTGTGGGAGTTAATGGGGTTTTTATTTAAATTTTAAAATTCATTTCTACCAATTAGGAAGATGCAATTGGGAAGTGTTGAAATTCAAATTTAATTGCGCCTAATTTTTAATTTTGCAGAAAAAAACTTGTGGAAAGTAGTAATCTTTTATCATTGTGTGGAAGGGAATTTATTTTTTTTGTTCCGTGGAAGTGGAGCAATTTGTGTTGTTCCGTGGAGTTTTTTGGAAAAGGATTTTTTGGGAATTTAAAAAAAAAAAAAAAGATTTTTGTTCACCTTACTTAAAGAGTGGGAAATAAAATTATTGTGGTTTTAAATTTTGTTAAGCACCAGAATGAAAATTTTCAGTGTGGCATTCATTGGTGTTTTAAAAGCAAATAAGGGTATGTTTTGTGTGGTTTTTTAAAAAGGGATTGCAAGGTTGCATGTGGGGGTAAATTATATAATTTTTTCACCGTGATGTTTAATGTGTTGTGGAGAAGAGTGCTATATTTGGGTTGAATAGCATACTTTGAATTTAAGGGGATTTGTTTGTTTCCTTTGTAGTGCTATTGTGTGGCTTTTAAAGGAAAGTGTGGTTGTAGGTGTTTTCCTTACTTCAAATTGAATTGAGATCAATATACTGGGTCTTAACTAGTCAAATGATAGCGTAAGGGGAATTGGCGATGAACCCAATACATTTGGTGGAGGTCAGGGTCGAAATGTTCAGGTAAAGAACTTTGGAAGAATAGCTCCAAGATTTTATACCATAGTTTTTCTCTGGAAATTAGAATTGAAAAATGACATTACCACAACCACCAGGGGAAAACCAACAGGTACCACCGGGGGTAGCTCCAAAACCTCATCAGATAGAGAGTGGAAGAGGAAATTTAATAAAATGGGGGGACATTTCTTACAAAAAAAGGGATGAAAAAATTTTGGGGAAAACCCATATTATAATAGGGATTTTGGGCCCCCTTGGGCTGGAATAGTGAAATTTTGCAAACCCTTTCTTATGAGGCAAAGGGATCGATAGACCATGGGGGGAGCCAAACCAAAAGGGAATTTGGATCCCTTTAATGCCCCTGATCGATCACAAGAACTCTAGGAAACGTTTAAAAGGAACCTTAACGATTTGAAAAAGGGATTCCATGAAGTGGGAAAAAGTTTGGACAACAGAATGGAAAAGGGATTGGAACAACCATGGAATCCCCTTTGCCTTTATAAGTCAAAGGATACGGGTTAAGAGGGCGTGTCTTTACAAGGCGGGGCCGGTAGGAGCTGGAGGTTACTAAAATCAACACATTTATACACTTTAAAAGGGCACGGCCGTGATGGGTCAAAATTCCAAAAAGATACACGACTAAAGTACACGGTCGTGTATTTGTCAAGATTTTCCCCAAAAAAACACAACAAAAGTATACGGTCGGTACATGTCAGATTTTTATAGAAAGATATACGACAAAGTACAGGCTGTAAACCCAACGCCGGCCAACCGCCACCTTCATTCCCACCTACCGCCTTTAAGTTATTGTTTTGTTTTTTTCGTAAATTTTGAACTATGTCGTTTTGGGGCCTATTGTTACGAAAAATTTAAACCCTAATAAAAAGCTCCTGGGGTTTGATAAAACATAAAAATATAGAATAACAACAATAAGTTTTAAAACACTTGAAGAATTCCTCTCTGGTTTTTTAAAAAACAATCTAAATTTTATCGGATTTTTTTTTTTTCTGTGGGGTTCATCCGACTTATCAATCGGTCTTTTACCCGATTGTGGCGTCTACAAAAATACCCAAAGGTTCTTTTTCCCTTAAGACAAAGGCGCGGTTTCCACCATTTTTTGGCATCTTGGGACAATTCTGAACGTATTTGGTATTGGGTTTCGTCACACCGGCGTGGTTCGTATCAGTTTGGATCAAGCCTAGGTTTTTTAAACCATCAGTTTATTTTGAGGGAAGGTAACACAAAACCCTAACTCCAATCGTTCATAAAACAAAAGTTCGTACTCAATTTTTATATGTTAATTGTCTAAATTAAAGTGAGTGTCTTCTATTCAATTTTTTACAAAAAAAAAAAAAACCCCGAAAAAAAAAAAGGGGAAAGGGTCAAGACAAAACAAAGGGGACAAAAAAAAAAAAAAACTGAAAAAAAAAGGGAAAAAAAAATTTTGACCCTAGAGTTTTTTTGAATTTTACGGAAGGAATTGGTGTATTTTTGGGTTTGTTTTTCCAAGAGAAATGAGAAAAGGAATTGGGGGTTTTATTAACATTGCTTTTGAGAAACAGGTGACTGTGTGACATCACCCTTTACAAACACTAAGGGGGTGATCGGAGGCTTAATTATAATATTTGTTTATACTAATCTTTTATGCAGGAAATAGTCAGGGAACATTTCCCCGAAGGTGGAGGGGAAGGTTTTTGGGAATTATTTATTGAGGGGTTTAGGGGTAAGATAAAGAATGTTTTCAGGAGGGGAGGAAAAAAATTCATGAACGATGGAACAAAAACAAAAACAACAAAAACGTTTCCAAGGGCGAAAGGGGGAGTTGTTTTAGGGAGTACAAAAGGGGTGGGGAGGAAGTCTGGACGAAATTTTTGGGCCTCGTCGGGGGTTATAAGGGTTTTAAATGGTAAAAATAAGACAGGGGTTTTGGGAAAAAGAATAGAATAGAAGGAAATCAACAGTAGTATAAAAGAAGATTCCTCCTTTTCCAAAGGGAAAATATCCCCAGCGACTTAAGTGGGGGAAAAAGGGAGAGAGGTGTTTGATTTCACAAAATATAGGGAAAAAAAGTGAAACTTGTTGCCTTGAATTTTTCGGATTTTGCCATAGGGGTGGGATAAACTAAGTTGAATCGAAGAAGGAATGGCGAACCACCAATTAGTCGTGGGGGAAAAGAAGAAAACGATTTGTGCCTACGTATTTCATCGTAGTTACACAACAAAAATTTCAAACTCTTTGTAGGAAGCTGAAGTTGATGATATTTTAAAGGGGATGAATAAAATATGATTGGGGGAAGAGAGGGGGATAAGAGGCTACCATGGGAGGGTTTTTTAAACACCTCATTTTTGCCTTAGAATGAATAAAATCACTAATAATCAAAATTTTCAATTTTTTTTTCCCAATTTTTTTTTAATTTAGCATAAAAAAAAAAATTTCAAAAAAATAAAAATAAAAAGGAAAACACACATTTTTGAAAAATATTTCAGAAAGGAATAAAAATAGTAAAAAAATTTTTTACAAAAATTTTTTAAATTTCAAAAAATACAAAAAAATAAAAAAAAAACGCATTTCAAATGCAATTTGCAAAATTAGAAAAATAGGAAAATGGGCTACCCACTGGTCCGGACGCGGGGAAAAAGGGGCGTAGGAGGGCTCGGCGAGGTTCAACGCGGGGGGGCAGTTTTTCCCCCCTTTTGAGTTTTTTTTTTTACTTAACCAGGACACGTGGCACACCGGGGTGGAGAAACGCACGCCCGGGGGGCGTATCGTCTTCTACCTCGAGTCCAATCGCCTGCGGAAGAAAAATTCCATTTTGGCCGTTTGGGTTCAATTTTTTTAAACAAATCCAACAACTTCAACAAAAATGAATAAACATCATTTAATTTTAATCAAATCGCAACAAATCGATGGTTTTTCAAAAATCGGGGTTTTTTTTTTTAAACCGAAAAACCGATTACTTTGATCAGGAAATCCGATTTTTCCAGCTCGGTTTCAAGTGCCTATAAATGAAATCGAAGGGGGGAAGCCAAACACGAATTCACAATTAGAGAAAGTGAGAAAAGAAGCAAATCGGGAGCATCGGAGGGAAACCCAAAAACCCGAACCCCGAACGGAGCCAAACCCCACCAGGAACTTTTTGGGAGCAAACCAACCCCCCACCTTGGATTCAACCCCTCGGAAGCTAGGACGACACCCACCCGTGACAAAAGACCCCCGAACGCCCGGAAAGAGCACCTCCCGCCGCCGACCGATCGACCCCACCCGACCCGATTCGACCTACCGAACCGACCCCGCACCTAGCCGGATCCAGTAATCGGATTTTCCGGTTTTTTCCAATTAATTTTTTTTACTTATTTATTTATTTTTTTCCGATTTTTATTTACATTATTTATTAATTTTTTTTTTATTTATTTATTTTTTATGTTTTTCCCTAAATAGGAAAATGTTAGAAATTTGATTTTTTAAGGATTTTTTAAAAATGTAAAAAATAAAAAAAAAAATAATAAAATAATAATGTAGAAAAAAAATATAAATATTAAAAAAATAATAAAGAACTTTAATTTTTTTAAAAAAGGAAGAAATAATTTTGGGAAAAAAAATTAAAAAAAAAAATTCACAAAAATTAAAAACAATAAAAAACAAAAAACTTTAAAAAATCAGAAACTAGAAAAATATAAAAAAAAATGTAAAAATAATAAAAAAAACATAAAAAAATAAAAAAACATAAAAATTTTCAAAAAAAAAAAAATCGTAAAAATCATAAAAATTTAAAAAAAATTTAAAAATTAAAAAAAAATATAAAAAATAAGTTTTAGCACTTAAAAAATCATTTTCTTCAAATAAATCCAAAAATTTATTTTTTTTCCAAAAACCATTTTCAAAAATCAATAAAAGTTTAGGCTTAGATTTTTTTAGAAAACCCCAAAAAATATAAAAACTAGATAAAAAATTCGAAATTAAAATTCACAAACAACTTTTAAATTTCAGAAAACGAAAATGGGTTTTTGCTCCTGGATCAGGTATTGCACCCACTCGGTCAACCCATAAAAAAATAAAAAAAATTTTTTTGAAATAATTCAAAAAAAAAAAAAGAACAGAAACACAAAAAAAAACATTTTTAATAGGAACAATCTTAGGAGATTTTGGGGGAACCGAAGGTTTTTAAAGGGTTAGCTCCGGACTTAGAAACCCCTGGTTTTCCCTTTTCCTCTTTTTAAAAAAGAGAAGAGGGAAAAACAATGACCATGTCCAAATTAAGACCAATCCGCCCCTTTGCCCTTTAATTTAATATTCCCCCCAACAATATTTTTGGGGGCGACTCCAAAAAAACCCAAAAAAATTCCCAAATCAAGTCGAGGATCTACATTAAGACATAGGGGCTAAATCCCTAACGGGTTAGGGAAGGGAATGCAAAAAAAAAAAGACCCACAGGGTGGGTAAACCCCCGCTGGGGGCCTATTCCCGAGGGTAGCCACCGAATCTCCTCAAGTTTTCCTTTTTAAGTTTCAATTATTATCGTTTCTAACTTTTCAGGATATTAGATTTGTTTTCTTTTTAAAGGGGTTTCTCATAATTTGTGTGAATAACGGGCAACCGACCGTCCTAGAAACCAAAATCGGGGGGCCATGTGAGGTTTTTGGGGGAAATGGTTTATCACCGACGGACCGTTAGGCTACCCCACCCAATGCTTCGAATGGCCTAGATCCATTTCTCCGGAATCGGAGGGCCTAAGCGGGGCCAATTAGAACCAACCAATTTCAACATAGCACAAAAGGGGTTTACAATTGATGACGATGAATGGTTTGTGTTTTTTTTGGAGTTCAAAAATATTTCCCTGTAAGTTTCATATTCTGTTTTTTAATTAGGGAATTTTCTTTTTTGTAATAGATGGCTACAACGCAGTCGACCGCCTTTCCCCCGCAAAGAAATTCGGTGTACAAACCTTTGGACCCAAATTTTGGGAAATTGGCCATTGGGTTTTAACCTAAACAACCTAAGGAGCAGCCCTTTATCTAGCAAAAAATAGGCCCCCCCCTCTCACAACAAAGAAAGGGGAAATTCCTTTTGACGGGCCATGCCTATAAAGGGACGACCCGCAACTTTCTTTATCGGGGCCCATGAAAACACCCCTACTTTGGGAAAAGTACACCCAACAAAATACAGGCTTCCCGGGACGACAAAACCAAAACATGCACCAACCTTTACCGGGCCAGCCGGTACCTTTAGCTACCAGGATCCAAAACATATCAAAAAAGCCCAACAACTGAATGGGTATTGCAACGGGGGATGATTTAAAGCCTGGTTTTTTTGCCCGAGAAGACAAGAGGAAAAAAGGACATCGTGGGGGACCCCAAGACTTACAAAAGAGAAGGGTGAATGATTTTACTTTACACTTTCGCCACTAATTGTTCCCCACCGGACCTTTTTTTAATTCACTACCCCGGGTTGCAACTGGGAACCCAATTCCTAGGGAAGTCTTTCACCCCCCGCTAATTTTGGGTAAACAGTTTCCGGGAAATTGAATTTCCTCAAGAAAAAGGCCATGGGAAACCTCCGCTCAGCTTCAACCTTTTACTGATGGTTCTAAGCCCCTTAAGTGCTTTGGGCTGAACATGGCCGAAAAGCCTTTGCCCCCCAATGGGTCTTGTGGGTTCATGTATAAAAAAATAAAGCTACCCAAAAGACCTACCACCCCATGGGAAAGTCTTAAAGCTTCAGTCCAAATATTCCGTGGACAGCCAGGTGGAGTTGCTGCGACAAAAATTTTTTTGACCGCAGTAATTTTCAAGCGTGCCTTTACAGAAACAATGGGTTATTGGGTATCACCCCAATTCGTGTCCGCCCAAATTGGAAATACCAAGACATAGTTTATCGGCCCTCACTGGGAAACATCACCTTTGAGATCAAGACCAACCGTTGTATCCAAGAAGTTTGCTAAGTTGGCAAGGTCAAAGCACTTTTGGGGAAACCAGAATTTAAAAGCCTGAATGTACCCGGGGGGTAGATGGCGAGTGGGAAAGCACCGAGCCACCAAGAGTTTGTAAAACCGCCACTCACCAACAGGGGAGAGAGCTACCGGTTCCAGATGCACCCCCAAACCCAAAGGGCCCGACGAGATCAATCCAAGCTGGAAGTCTACCTAGAGCAGGGTTTAAAGGCCGAATGGAGGGATACTTTGAAGCTGCAGATTATAAGAAAGAACCCGGGAAAGGCGATTTAAGGGAAACCGAACAAAGGGAAAAAAGCCTTGAAGCCTATTTGGGGAAAAAACCAAAGCCGAGTCGAAAAACTGAAACCGTCATCAAAGGGAAGCTAAGCCTCCACAAAAGAAGCCAAGAACTAGGAAATATTATCATTAGCATCGACTACATTCCACGGCCGCAGAAGAAGCGCAAGAAGAGGTGTCCAAGGCAGAATGAAGGGGAAGCCGATCGACACCCAGATGTGCATCCCATCTCTCCAACAATCTTTCTAAAAGGCAAACATCATTCAAAAGCTTCGGATAAACGAAGAGGACGACAGCAAAGGAAGTCAATCCCCCGCACGTCCAACCAGCATCCGACTCTAAACAATTGGTTTTGTTTTCCCTATCAGTAGCGCTAGGGTAGCTCGAAAGTAGAGAAAAATTATTAAGCAAATTTTATTTGACTCTTTATCAAATTCAATTACAGTTTGTTTTCTTTTTATATATATGCTTTCACTTTTATGTTATTCAGATCTCCACCATCGAACATCAGGGATATTTCGCGCAAGTAGAAAGTAAAAACGCTGATATCGTTTCCAACGCTGCTGGGTCAGTTGTTGAAGGCGATACCCTTTGACCATGAAATAATCCCAAGAAAATTGGCAAAAACATGAACAAAGCGAAATTTCGATCGACGAGCCTGTGGGACAGTAAATCTGGGAAAAGCATGGAAAACCCTAAGAACCTCAAATCGGGACCAGTTTGAGTCCCGAGCAAAAATGTAAGAAAAACCGAGCTATTAACGGAATATGCGGATGTGTTGCCTGGTCATTTTGGGACATGTCAGGGCAAAAACCAATCAATAGTGGTTCATAGGCTTCCCACAGGGGAAGATATCAAACCTAAAAGACAAAAACTGAGAAGATTTAGGCCTGACATTTTTTTAAAGATTAAGGAAGAAGTCAATAAATTGCCGAAGTAGGGTTCATGAAGTATCTGACTACCCAAATGGGTACAAATATAGTCCCCGTTATGAAAAAGAATGGAAAAGTACGCGTATGCGTAGACTTCCGGGACTTAAAACCAAGCTACGCCAAATGATAACTTTCCCCTACCTCACATGATGTTCTAGTAGACAACACTGCGGGAAACCATCTCTTCTCATTTATGGACGGTTTCTAGGATATAATCAAATAAAAATTTGGCTGAAGAAGATAAAACCAAAAAAACCTTCATCACAACGTGGGGAACTTTCTGTTACAACCCCTTCGGTTTGAAAAACGCCGGGGCAACGTATTAGAGAGCCATGGTCGCAATACTTCATGACATGATGCATCGAGAGGTTGAAGTATATGTCGACGACATGATAGCCAAATCCAAAAAAGAGAAAGCCATATAGATATCCTGAGGAAAATTATTTAAACGACTGAAAATTCCAGCTCAAGTTAAATCCAAGAAATACACTTTGGGGGTCACAACAGGGAAATTGTTAGGGTTTGTCATTAGCTAGGAAGGCATTAAAATTGACCTGACAAGGTAAAGTCCATATTAGAGTTACCTTCTCCACGCTCCGTTTAAAGAAGTGAGAAGCTTGCTGGGAAGATTAAATTATATAGCCGTTTTATCTCACAGCTCACCGACAAATGCCGGCCATTATTCTTTTCCGTTGAGAAGAACGCCACAATAGAATGGGACGACGAATGTAAAGAGGCATTTAAGACAATAAAAAGACTATCTTATAAAACCTCCGGTCTTGATAGTCCCAAAGCAAGGAAAGCCCTTATTCTTATACCTCATATACCCCCTAATCCATGGGATGTGTGTTGGGGCAGAAAGATGACGAGGGAAGAGAGCGTTCTATATATTATCTGAGCAGAAGTTCACAGATGGGGAACAGAGGTACTCAGAGGTGGAGAAGACGTGTTTGCTTAACTGGGTCATGCATCGACAAAGGGCAATAACACCCTTTACTCCCATATTGAGCTGCTGACAAGACATGATCCCTTGAAATACTTGGCAGAGAACCCAGCTCTGATAGGGAGAATCTCTAAGTGGAAAATGCTCCTATCCGAGTTCAACATCACATACATAAATCAAAACTCGATGAAAGGGCAAGCCTTAGCCAACAAATTAGCGGAACACCCTGCCGAGACAGATTCCCAAGAACTACAGCGCCAATTTCCAGATGAGAATATATTGACAATGGAAGATATGCCAGTAGAAGACTTTGGGATAGAGCAGAATGCAAATGGAAACTGTTTTCGATGGAGCCGCTAACATATTTGGTTGTGGGGTTGGGGCAGTATTGATATCCCCGATGGCACTCAATTCCTTGCAGCGACGAGACTTACTTTTCCCCTTTTAAACCAATAATATCACAAATATAAAGCATGCATTCTTAGCCTCAAATCCCTGTCAAAATGGAAATCCCGAATTAGAATTATATGGAGATTCATCGCTTATCATACTTATATAAAGAGGGGAATACAAGACTAAAAAACCCCAAACGGTACCGTATCATCAACACTTGACAGAGCTAATTGAAGAATTCAAGACAATCACTTTCACATTAAAATCCCGAGAACTCGAATCAGTTTGCAGATGCACTAGCCACACTAGCATCTATGATCCAGATAACAGGGGAGCCAAAGTCAACCGATGAAAATAGACATCGAAAGTCGGCCCGCCTATTGTTTAACCATTGAAAAAGTATAAATGACAACCCCTTTAGTATCACAAACATCAAGACTTTCCTCCAAGAAAGTAAATACCCTGAAATGGCTAGCAAGAATGACCAAAGAACACTCAGAAGGTTAGCAAGCCATTTCCTATTAAGTGGGTCTATACTTTACAAGAGATCATCTGATACCACCTTGTTGAGTGTGTGGACAAAAATGAAGCAGGGCGAACTAAAGAGGAAGTACATGAGGGAATATGTGACCTCATATGAATGGCTACATGTTGGCCCGAAAAATCATGAGGTTAGGATATTATTGGTTGACCAGGGAATCGGATTGCATAAAATATGTCAAGCACTGTCATCTGTGTCAAGTCTACGCAAACCGGATAAATGCTCTGCCCAACGAGCTATACTGTTATCAGCACCATGGCCTTTCTCCATGTGGGAATCGACATAATAGGCCCGATCACTCCGACAGCATCTAACGGCCATAGATTTATCTAGTAGCGATTGATTATTTCACCAAATGGGTAGAAGCGTCATCATATACCCAAAGTTACAAAGGGGGTAATAATCCGCTTCTTAAAAAGGACATAATAGCCCGATATGGAGTTTCCTGAGTCCAACAAACACCGACAATTTGGGACCAATCTCAACAACAAATCGGTGACAGGTTTATGTCAACAATTCCACATAAACCACAGAAATTTAACTCCCTACCGACCTCAAAATGAACGGGGCAGTAGAAGCAGCTAATAAAAATAACAAGAAGATCATCGAGAAAATGACAACAACTTACAAAGATTGGCATGAAATGTTCCGTTTGCTCTCATGGCTTATAGGACTTCAATAAGACATCTACGGGAGCTACCCCTTACTCATTGGTATATGTACAGAAGCATGCTACCAGTTGAAGTTGAAATCCATCATTCAGAATCCTGTCGGAAACTCAGCTAACTGAATCGGATTGGGTAAGGAAGAGGCTTGATCAGCTGAATCTGATTGATGAAAGAAGGCTTTCCGCACTATGTCAGGCCAGTGGTACCAACAAAGAATGGCCCCGAGCATTTAACAAAAAGATGAGACATCGATACTTCAAAGAGGGGGGATCTGTACTAAGGAAGGTTCTCCCGAAGCCCAAGACTCCAGAGGGAAATTTACCCCAAAATAAAAAGGCCCCTTTTGTAGTGAAAAAAAGGGTTCTGTCGAGGTGCTTTGATATTAACTCAGATGGATGGTCCAGAATGAAGACCCTATCAACACAGATGCTGTAAAGAAAGTATATCCTTAGGCAAGGGAATTGAAATTTTGCCCAAAGTTTATGAAAGCCATGTTCGATATAAATTTCGTTGAGTTGAGTTTTCACTTTTTGCAAGCAAAGTTAATATCCCTGAATGATCAACAATCCCAATCAGTTCTCATCACAACAAATATTTCCTAAACACATTAAACCCCCACTTCACCAATGAAAGATAAACACTAAAATATATGAATCTTAAATATAGTTTGTGATATAATTCTATCTACTTTTGAGCATTAGAACTGAATGCATTAGTAGGATAACATTACCGTCAAAAGAGCCAGGTGCACAAAGAAAGGGAGCACATCAAAAATTTCAACCCCGTGTCAAGATGAGAAGAAATGAAGCAGAAGCAAACCAACCCAAAGGTTCGTTTGTTTAGTGGTGATCCATGAAAAAACTGGCAAGCAATATTAAAATAAATAATAATAATAACTATCATGAAAGCATCACATCATTTAGCTCAGTCCGTAGAAAAAATTCAGAAGCATAAGATGAGTCAACCTATAGTTGGGCACTTGTCTAAACATTCCTTTAATAGGGTAGTCACCCAAAAAGGGGCACTTCCCTAGATCTCTTAAGGTTAGCCATAGGGGGCACCTTTTTGAGATATCAATTTTATCATAGGTTAGTCAGCCCAAGATGGAACTTTCCTAAAAATCTATTCTCAAGGTCAGCTAATAAGGGCACTTTTGAGACAGTTCAATCAATTTATCATAGGTTAGTCAGCCCAAGATGGGCACTTTCCTAAAAATCTGTTCTCAAGGCAGCTCATAAAGGCACTTTTTGAGACACCCACCAAGGTTAGTCAGCTCAAGATGGGGACTTTCCTAAAAATCTGTTCTCAAGGTTAGCTCATAAAAGACTTTTTGAGACAGTTCATCAATTTTATCATAGGCTAGTCGCCCAAGATGGGCACTTTTCCAAAAATCCGTTCTCAAGGTCAGCTCAAAGGGCACTTTTGAGACACTCTACCATAGGTTTGTCAGCCCAAGATGGGCACTTTCACTAAAAATTTGTTCTCAAAGGTCAGCTCATAAGGCAATTTTTGAGACAGTTCAATCAATTTTATCATAGGTTAGTCAGCCCCAAAATGGACACTTTTCCCAAAAATCCGTTCTCAAGGTTAGCTCATTGGGCACTTTTGAGACACTCACCATTTGGTTAGTCATCCCAAGATGGGCACTTTCTAAAAATCCGTTCTCCCAAAGGGCAGCTCGTAAGGGCACTTTTTGAGACACTCTACCATAGGGTTTTCAGCCCCAAAATGGGTACTTTCCTAAAAATCTATCTTAAGGTTAGTCAGCCCAAGAGGGGACTTTCCTAGATTCTCCCGATTAGTCAGCTCTTGGGGCACTTTTCGAAAAATTCTTCCAAACAGTTGCTAGTCTACAAGACGCTTCTGTTGACAGGTAGCCACTCATAAGGGCGCTTCCTAAGTAAATTTTCTTTCCCAAAGGTTGCTAGTTGATAAGACGCTTCCTATCACCATTTCTTCCACCAATGCTTGAGGTTTTTTCCTATCACCAAATTTGTCAACCCCTAAAGCACTGTTTGGGGAGGAACATTACTCTAAATTGTTAGGACCATCTTAAATCGTGGGATTATTAACTCTTGGAGCATTTTCCTACCAAAACAAATGCCAGGTAACCAGCCAAACCAAGGCGTTATCAATTTAAGGAGGCCAAAATGGAGTCTTTCTTTTCTGTGTAGTTAAGTTTTTCAAACTTTACTACAAAGAGGGGCAGCTGTAAACACCCCATTTTAGCCCTAGGAATGAATAATAATCACTAATAATCAATTCTCAAAATTTTCCAATTTTTCTTTAATTTAGCATAAATAATAAAAATTTTTCAAAAAAATAAAAATAAATAGGAAAACACATCAATTTTGAAAAATGATTTTAGAAATGGCAATAATAAAGTAAAAAATTTTTACAAAATTTTTTAAATTTCAAAAATACAAAAAAATAAAAAAAATCGCATTGCATATATGCAATTTGCAAAATTAGAAAATCAGAAAATGGGCTAGCCCAGTGGTCCGGACCGGGCTAAGGCGCGCGCAGGAGGGCTCGGTCGTAGGTTTGAATCCCAGGGGAAGCAGTTTTCGGCGTTTTAAGTTTTTTTCACTTATCCAGGACACGTGGCAGCATTTCCATTGGCTAGAGGAAACGCACGCGCCGGGCGTGTGATCGTCTTCTACCTCGAGTCTGAGATCGCCAGCGGAAGAAAAATTCACATTTTGGCCGTTTGGATTCGATTTTTTATACAAATCCAACAGATCTTCAACATAAATGAGATAAACTCATCTAATTGGAATCAAAATCGCAACAAATCGATGGATTTACATAAATCGGAGTTTTTTTTTTAAACCCAAAAATCCGATTAGCTTTGATCGGAGGAAATCCGAGTTATCTAGCTCGGTTTCAAGTGCCTATAAATAGAAATCGAAGGGAGGAAGCTAAAGCACGAATCACAATTGAGAGAAAGTGAGAAAAAGAGAGCAAATGGGGAGAGCACAGAGGAAACCCAAAACCGCGAACCGCCGATCGGAGCCAAGCCGCCACCAGGAGACTTTTCTGGGAGCAAACCACCGCCACCATTGGGTTTTCAACACCCTCGAGAAGCTGGATTCGACCCCTCACCCGTGACAAAAGACCGCCGGAACGCCGTGAACGAGCATCCTCCGCCGCCGTGTCCGATCGATCCGACTTGACCGATTCGACCCGACCGAACCGACCCGCGCACCAGCCGGACCCAGGTAAGTCGGATTTTCCGGGTTTTTTTTTCCCAATTTATTTATTTATTTTTATTCCGATTTGATTTATCATTTATTTATTAAATTTTTTTTGTTATTTATTTATTTTTCCCGTAAATAGGAAAATGTTAGAAATTAGATTTTTAGGTTTTTTAAAATATGTAGAAAAATAAATAATAATAAAATAATAATAAAAATTTAAATAATAAATAATAAATAATAATAATAATAATAATAATAAAATGTAGAAAAGCAATATAAATATTGAAAAAATAATATAAAAACTTTAGATTTCAAAATAGGATAGATAGTAATTTAGGAAAAAATTTTTACAAAAATTCACAAAAATTATAAAATCAATAAAAATCATAAAAACTATAAAAAATCATGAAAAAATTAGAAAAATTATAAAAAAATGTAGAAGAATAAAAAAATCATAAAAATTAAAAAAATCATAAAATTACAAAAAAAAAGAAAAATCGTAAAAATCATAAAAATTTAAAAAAAAAAAAAATTATAAAAAAAATATAAAAAAAAGTTTTAGCACTTAAAAAATCATTTTCTTCAAATAAATCCAAAATTGATGTTTTTCCTAAAAACCATTTTCAAAAATCAGATAAAAGTTTAGGCTTAGATTTTTTTTGAAAATCCCAAAAGTGTAAAAACATAGAGTAAAAGAGATTTCGAAATTAAAATTCACAAACACACTTAAAGTTTTCAGAAAAGCGAACATGGCTTTTTTGCTCCTGGATAAACAGGATGTAGGCACCCACTCGGGTCAACCCATAAAATGAAAAAAAAATCATTTTCTTGAAATAATTCAAAAACATAATAAAAATAAAAAGAAACACAATAAAACTCATTTCTAAATAGGAACAATCTTAGGAGATTAGGTGGTAACCGTAAGGTTTTAATAGTTAGCCTCCGGACTTAGAAACTTGGTTTTCCCTTTTCTCTTTTCAAAACGAGAAGAGAAATAACAATGACTAGTGGTCCAAATTAAGACCAATCCTCCTTTAGTCTTAATTCAATATTTCCCACAATAGTTGGGTGGCGACTCCAAAATTTAAAAAATTCCTAACTCAAGTCGAGGATCTACATTAGATGAGCATTAGGGTCTAGTCTAGATCGAATTAGGAATGGGAATGCAAAAAAAATTAGACTCGACAGGTTTCTTGCTGGATTTGAATAGAAGAAATTCAAACGTCGTGGTTGAGCATTATATAGAATTTGGGAAGATATGGTTATATGGCTATAAAGGTTGAGAACCCAAAACGGGAGGAAAGGTAGTAAATACTGCACAGTTTCAACATGGTGCTGGTTCATCCGCCTAAAGGGCTAACCAATGGAAGAAAAGGGAAAGGGAAAACCTTTAAACCCCCCAAACCAAAAGCAGAGCAGAGGGAAGCGGGTTTTAAATCCTGGTAACCAGGTAAACCTGACTCTTCTACTCCTAAAAAATGTGACATTAGATGTTTTAAATGCCAAGGTAGAGGCCATATTGCTAGTCAATGTTCGAATATAGGCGTGTTATGATTATGCTGATGATGGTGAGTATGAGACTGAGGGGGTAGTGAAGAGGATGATATGCCTCAAATTTGAGGACGTTAGTGTGATTGAGGCCTGCAGTAGAGAGGTTAGTGGCAGTAGTGGAAGAGAGCTTTGAATGGCAGGTGAAGGAAGAAGAGGAGTGCAACGAGAGAATATCTTTTACTAGATGTTATCTAGGTGATCATATTTGCATTTGATCATTGATGGAGGAAAGTTGCACTAATGTGGTGAGAAATTTTATTGTTGAGAGGCTGGACTCAGACTACTAAAACCCTAATCCATATAAATTGCAGTGGTTGAATGATAGTGGCAGCGATAAGGGTGAGTAGCAAGCCTTGATTTCTTTTGCTTGGTAGGTATGAGGATGAGGTGTTTGCGATGTAGTGCCAATGCAAGGTGTCATGTGTTAGTTGGGGTGGGCATGGCAATTTGATAGGAAGGTTGTTCTGATGGCTTGCTAACAAGTATTACGCTTGTTTCACAGGGAAAAGCTTTAATCTTAAATTCTTTAACACATAATACAAGTGTGTAGAGGATCAGTGGCAGCTACAACAGTCTTTTGCAAAATTTGAGGTGAGTGAAAATCAGAGGGAGAATGAGAGAGCAAAAGACAGCGAGAAAGAAAAGGAACACAAAAGTCGATATCAAAGGAAAGAGAGGGAAGGCTGGATACGAGTGTGAGGAGACCAGTTGGAAGGGGGATAACTTTGGTGGTGAGTGAAAAGGGAGAGGTTGCAGCCTTCAAGGAGAGTTGTGTGGAAATAAGAGCGAGTGTAGTGAGGAAGGTAGTGATGAAGCAACTTTGTCGTTTGTGTGGATTTTAAGGAAAACCTTATTTGGAATCTAACAAAATATTTATACTCGTTGCCTAGTGTGGTTGTGTTATGTGCAGGACTTTGAAGAGTCTTCCTGAGGAGATTCTAAAGGGTTTACCCACTATTCGTGGTATTGAGCACCAGATTGACCTAGTAATTAGGCATCGATTCAAACAAACCGGCTTATAGGAGCTATCTAGGAGACAAAGGATCTCCAAAGGCAGGGTCGATGAATTAATGGAGGAGGGGGTACATGACGAGTAGCATGAATCCTTGTACAGTGGCCTGTGGATTTTGGTGCCTAAGAAGGATGGGTCATGGAGGAAGAATAGTGTGTTGACTGGCCACTGTCTCAACAACTACGGTAAAGTATCGTCATCCCATTCTCGCTTAGATGACATGTTAGATGAGTTACATGGGCTAGTGTCTTTTCCAAAATTGATCTGAAAAGCGGATATCCCCAAATTAGAATGAAAGAAGGTGATGAATGGAAACCGCTTTTAAGACAAAATATGGATTGTATGAGTGGTTAGTAATGCCTTTCGGTTTAACTAACGCACCTAGTACTTTTATGAGACTTTGAACCTTGTTTTGAGGACTTTTTTTGGCAAATTTGTGGTTGTTTATTTTGATGATATCCTCATTTACAGCAAGAGTTTGAAGACCATATATCTCACTTGAGGAATGTTTAGAAGTGCTTCGAAAGGAGCAATTATATGCAAACCCTCAAGAAGTGCACTTTTTGCACAAACAAACTTGTGTTTTTTGGGTTTTGTTTGGTGCACAGGGGATACAGGTTGATGAAGAAAAGATTCGTGTGATCCAAGAATGGCCTAGTCCAACAAATTTGTAGGTAATGTGCGGAGTTTCCATGGACTAGCGAGCTTTTACAAGAGGTTTGTGAAGGTTTTCAGTACCATTGCAGCACCACTTACTGAGGTAATTAAAAAGAACGTGGGTTCAGATGGGGAAAAGAAAACAAGAGAAGGCCTTTCAGACGTTTAAAAAATAAGCTAACTCAAGCGCCATTACTTGCTTTAACCTAATTTCGCTAAAACGTTTAAAATTGAGTGTGATGCTTCAGGAGTGGGTATTGGAGCAGTGCTCATGCAAGAGAGAAGACCAATTGCATTTTTTAGAAAGAAGCTAAGTGGGGCAACCTAAAAACTACCCTACTTATGACAAGGAGTTATATGCCTTGGTTCGAGCACTGGAGACTTAGCAACACTATTTTTGGCCAAAAGAGTTCGTGACCCACACTGACCATGAATCCTTGAAGTACTTGAAGGGACAACACAAGCTAAACAAAAGGCATGCTCGTTGGGTGGAGTTCATCAAAATTTTCCCTATGTCATCCACTACAAGCAAGGTAAAGAGAATGCGTTGCTGATGCACTTTCTAAAAGGGTATGCTCTTATCTCTTCTCTTAGTTCTAGACTGCTTGGTTTTGAGCACATTAAGGAATTGTATGCTAATGATCGAGATTTTTGTGAGGAGTATGTGCATTGGAGAAGAGTGGTCATGGTAAGTTTTATAAACATGAAGGATTCTTGTTTAGAGAGAGTAGACTAGCTTTCCCATTTGTTCTTTAAGGGAATTACTAGTGAGGGAGTCTCATGGAGGAGGTTTAATGGTACATTTTGGAGTAGCTAAAACCTTAGGGGTATTGCAGGAACACTTCTATTGGCCTCACATGAAACGAGATGTTGAGAGGATTTGTGAGCGATGTGTACGTGAAAGCAAGCAAATCTAGAGTCCAACCTCAAGGGCTTTATACCCCACTTCCCATTCCTCATGAGCTGGGTAGATATTTCCATGGATTTTGTGTTAGGGATTACCAGGTTTAGACATGGTCGAGATTCTATTTTTGTAGTCGTGGATAGATTCTCTAAAATGGCACATTTCATTCCTTGTCACAAAACAGATGATGTTTGCAATATTGCAAATTTGTTCTTTAGGGAAGTTGTAAGATTACATGGTATGCCTAAAAACAATCGTAACGGATAAGATGCTAAGTTTTTGAGCTACTTTTGGAAGACATTGTGGGCTAAGTTAGGAAACTAAGTTATTGTTTTTACTACTTGTCATCCATAGACTAAATGGTCAAACTGAGGTAGTAATCGAACTTTATCTACTTTGTTGAGGGCTGTCATTAAAAAGAACATTAAAAGTTGGGAGGATTGTTGCCGCATGTTGGAATTTGCTTATAATCACACAATGCTTTTCTGCTACTAAGTTTACTCCTTTTAAAATTGTGTATGGTTTTAATCCACTAACTCCTTTGGATTTATCCCCTTTGCCTATTTCTGAGTATTTTAAATCTAGATGGCAAGAAGAAAGCAGAATTTGTTAAACAGATCCATGAGAAGGCAAGGCTAAACATTAAGCGAAGAACAGAGCAGTATGTGAAACAAGCCAACAAGGGTCGTCGACAAGCTGTCTTTGACTGGGACGGGTTTTGGGTTCACATGCGCAAAGAGTGGTTTCCTGTGCAGCGTCGATCTAAACTACTTCCTAGAGGCGATGGACCATTTAAATTCTTGAGCGCATCAATGATAATGCATACAAGATAGATTTACCTAGTGATATCAAGTAAGTGCTACATTTATGTTACTGATTTGAGTCCTTTTGATGCAGGCGATGATTTGAGGACAAATCCTTTTTTAAAGAAGGGGAATGATGAGAGCCATGATGGGAGCCAAGCCAGAAGATGGAATGTGGATCCTCTTGAAGTGCCACCTGGACCGATCACAAGAACTCGAGCGAAATGATTTTAAAAGGGAAACACTTAAAGGGTTGATAAAGGATGTCCATGAAGTCGGAAAGGATTGGAGCAATCATGAAGTTGGAAAGGATTGGAACAACCATGGGAATGCCCTTGCTCTTGTACAAGTCAAACGGATACGGGTTGAAGAGGGCGTGTCTTTACAAGGCACGACCGTGTAGGAGTCTGGAGGTTACACAGAATCATACACGGTCGTTTTTAAAACGGTTAAAAGGCATGGCCGGGGTATGGTGTCAAGAAATTTTCCCCAGAAAGATACACGAGTAGAAGTATACGGTCGTGTATGTTGTCAAGATTTCCACAGAAAGATACACGACTAGAAATACACGGTCGTGTACATCTCCAACGCCGACTCAAGGCCCCTGGCCTTCATTCCTTTCGCTGCCGGCCTTTAAGTTTTTGTTTTGTTATTTTACGCAACTTATTGAAGCTATGTCGTTTTGGGGCATCATTGTTACGAATTGTAAAAACCTAATATAAAGCTCCTAGGGTTTAGATACAACATAGAATAGAATATACAACATACAAGTTTGAAAACACTTTGAGAGAATTCCTCTCTTGGTTCTTTAAAGAACTAATCTAGAACTTATCGGATTTTTTTTCTTCCCTGGCGTTCATCCTGACTCTTCAATCGGTCTTTCATCCCAATTGTGGCTTTTACATAATATACCAAGGTTCTTGTCTCACTTATAGACAACGGGTTGCGGTTTCCACTCGATTGTTTGGTATCTTGGGTAGCAAATTCCGAGCGTATTGGTATTGGGTTTCGTCACACGTTGGCGTGGGTTTGTATCAAGATTAGCTGATGATTATTTAGATTGGGGGACAAGGTTAAGGGGCTCTTTGAATGTTATGAGATCGATGTAGTACCAGGGTCCGATTGGCTACTGCGAGTTTATAGGGTACGCTGCATTATGGGGGAAAAATCTGATTATCAGCAGGTGTAGGGATGGAGAGGCTGAGATTCAGACCTGGAGGGATATGAAAAGGGTATTTGAGAAAAGGTTCATTCCTGAGCACTACAAATAGGGAAAATGTTTATGCGACTACAGGCCTTGAGGCAAAGGGGGGGTAAAATAGTGGATGATTACGTGCAGGAGTTTGAAAAACCCTCATGAATTAGTGTGGGTTCGTTGAACCTCTAGAACAAACTGTAGCAACGTTTCGTCTCAAGTCTGAAATATGAAATAGCGTGTGTTGTTGAGCTGTAGCACTATAGTAAAACTTGATGAGGCAAATTTAGTTGGCCTTGGGAAATAGAGAGACAAAGGAGGTCTAACTTGTTTAGGGCTTCGAGTAGTAGGCCCCCAAAGCTATTACTAGACCCATATCAGCTGATAGTTGATCAGGGGGAACAAAAGCGGTAGGTAGGTAGTGGGAAAGGTAGTGGACAAAACTACCTCAAATATTATTAGAGAAATTTACCTACTGGGAAGGGTAAAGAGGTAATGACTCCAAATGTGAGGCAAACTGTTCCCGGATCTACTAGTAGAAAGGCGCGCCAGATCAAGTGCTTTAAATGCAAAGGGATTTAGGCATATGGGAGCACAGTGTCTAAATAAGAGGGTGATGACTGTTATGGGGGCACTGGGGAGGAATTGAGGATGACCATGAACAGATTGAGCCTACAGATTTTTCTAATGGCATTACAGGGTATTACGATGACTAGACTGCAGACGCACAGAGGAACGTACAGGTGAACGATATCTACCCATTAATGTGTTACGTATATTCTAAATATATCTTTTGATACTAGTGACATTTAGAGGGAGAAATATTTCACACTTCTTGTAAAATCAGAGGTAACCCATGTGTACTCGCATTGCTAGTGGTAGTTGCACTAATGTTATATCTGCGCATTGGTAGATAAATTACATTCTGTCTACCTTCCACATCCTAGCCCCTTTCAACTTGCATTGGGGATAATCGAGTTAATATGTATGTTACCTTAGGGTTAAGGTTCTTGTGAATGTTGGGGCAAAAAAAAACATGAATTTAGATCCTGTGTGATGTAGTCCCTATGCTTTCAATTCCATTTACTGTTGGGTCAGCCTGGTTGTTTGATCGACGGATGTTACATGATGGTTGTTTGATCGGCGGCCTTGGTTTGTTGTAATGACTCCATCTAAGTTATGGGTTTCACGAATAGTCAGAACTCCCAATCCATTACAAATTTTGATAGCCGGAAGAGCAGGACAACAGAGACATTAGGGTTTAGTTCCAAAACTGATCTTCTAGATTTGAGGGAAAATCTTTCAGAAGCTTGAGGAGATGATGGGAAAATTTATGGCACCATCGACACTTTCAGAACTCGATTTGGATGATGATCTAAATCTCTCATATTTTATGTCATTTCTTTTCATCTAATAAGTATTTGAAAAATAATCTTACAGGTACAAAATTAATTCTCTATGGGATGCCAATATGTCCTACACTAGTTGATGGACACGGGACGTCTTTAGAATTACAATCAAAGATCCACTGCGATTGTTTCCACTCTAAAGCATTGGCTCATGAAGACTTATGATATTTTGTACTTTGTAATTGCTTTATGAGCTATTTTATGTTGTATTTTCTCTTAGGAAACTTTCATTTTATTGTAATTTTCATTTAAGACTAGCTACCTTAAAAGTGGCAAACTTTTAATTTTGACCATTTTCTAACCCTAGGAGTAGCAAGTATAAATACTTGCTTATAGTAGGGTTTGGGGAGGCCATTTTTTTTGAGTATACGCAAGCACTTAACGTGTGGGGAATTAGGGTTGATCTTAGTTCTAATTCTCTTATCAATTTCAACATAAGAATTGGAATTGTGGTGAGTACAACAAGGGGAAATTGTGAGTCATATCAATTTCTTTCATTGTTGTTTTTCATTTCATCTCTAGTGAGTCATATCTAGGGTTGATTTGGAGTTTCTTGGACATATTTGTGATCTCAATTTGTGAACAAATTATTTGTTAAGAATTGATTTTTCTTTAGTACTTAAAATCAACATCATTTCATTATTGGTGTGAATTGGAATTGAAGAGGAAGTTGATGTCACGGTTTTGATCCATCCTTTTTGGTTGATTCACAAGGAATTCATTTATTCTTGTTAATATATGGTGAAGATTATATTATATAGATTGCAATTGCATCATTTGATCTTTGGTTTTCCATCAAATTTCCAAAGGAGTTCATGTGAATTGTCATCTAATTGGACCGGTTTGTAATTGAGTTGTAATTTGTTTTCTTTGAGTCATTTGATTGTGCTTGGACTTGGTTTTGAGCACATCATTATAGTGATGATTTTAAAGTTGATACTGATGTTAAGATTGGATTATATGGTTGCATAGAGCATATGGTTTCTAATTCAATAGAAAGGGTGTAAGATTGATATGCAGCTTGAAAGATTTAAGGATGCTCATGGACTATTTAGCATTGAAGCTGCAAGGTTAGCAAGAAACAAAAAAGCTCCAGCTAAATGGTTAGATTCATACGGAGATGAATGCCCAGAACTACAAAAGTTTGCTATTCGTGTTTTAAGTTTGACTTGTAGTTCTTCAGGTTGTGAGTGGAATTGGAGTGCGTTTGAAATGGTACGATATAAATAGTTCTTTTATTAAATTTTATATATTATTACTTTAAGATTATGAATCTTATAAAGTTATGTGTAACTTTTTCCATTTTTAGGTCCATACCAAAAAAAGGAATAGGCTACATCAACAAAAGATGAATGATTTAGTTTTTATAATGCATAGCTTGAAATTAAGAAATAGGAAAGAAATGATGCATTGTTGACACTGACACTTCTACTTTCACTATTGAAGATTTCTCATTTGATGATGAATGGATAGTTGAAGAAGAAATGTGTTTGACTCATCAAATGAGAATGAAGGTGTGTTGCATATCTTTCCAAGTGCAAGGGATGAAGAAAAAGATGATGTGGAGGAGGAGGAAATCGGTGCTTATGTCAATTTGGAGAGTCTGTAAGTAAGTCCTTAATCCTAAATGATTTGGACATTCATGATATTGATAATGTTGAAGCTGAAATGCAAATGGGAACTTCAAAAGATTTGGAATTAGAGGATATGGAAATCATTGGTAGCAGTACACCTCATGATGATGTTGACATTGGTGAAGAAGATGATGATGAAGATGCAAATGATGATGATGATATGGATGAGAGAGATGGTGGAAATTGTGATGATTTATTTTAGTTCTTGTTTGTAATATAATTTATGAATTCATAACTTTTATTGGGACTTGTGGTTGATTATTTTTATGGTTGATTATCTATATTATGCAACTTATGCTTGATTATCTATATTATGACTTTTGTTGTGATTTATGATCAAATTCTATGTTGAATTTTTTAATTTATATTATCCATTATATTTTTTAATGACTATCGTAAGTAAATTTTTAATATTTAAAAGTTATTTTATAAAGGTTGTAAAAACTTACGTTTCTACATTCCGTTTCTACGTTCCGATTTTACGCCCTCCCTAGCGATTCTACATAAAATTGCGATTTTAATAACCTTGGCCAAGACAATGGCTTTACTCTCTCTCCCATCACCACATCTTGTGTAACTAGCGTCCTTGGGCTACTTCATCCTCCTCTTCTTTAGCAATAAGGTGCACTTCTTGACCTTACCCCCATCCTCCTTAGTCACTACCATGATGTAGGGATCTAACATCGATAGATACAAGTTAGGATACACCTTTAGGACCTACTCTTGAGCTCTCTTGACTCCTTTTACAAGAAAGTTACTTTAGTGCTCCACCCATGTGATGTGCTCAAAACCAAGCCCAAGCACACAAAACCCAATTGAAATACCAATTACACAATGAAATTAAACTAGTCCTCCAAATTGCATAAATCGTCAATCTTTATAATTCCAAATCCACAAATATGAACATGTATGAAGATTTCATATCCAAGAATGATAAGCTTTGATACCAAAAGATGATGTGCCTAAAACCAAGATTAAGCACACACAAAACTAATTTGAAAGACAATTAGACAATGTCAATCAAACTAGTTCAACAATTGCACAATTCCTCAATATTTATGAACCAATTCTTCAAACTAGGATGTAATCAATCTTAATTCCAAGTATGATGATGTTCTGATACCAAAAGATGATGTGCCTAAAACCAAGGTCTAAGCACAATCAAATGAACCAAAGGAACACTTCAACTCTCAAATCAATAACCGATTTAAAAAAGTAAAATTTGTGTGAACCCTAGTGAAGATGCAATGAGATATGAATATTTAATGATGCAATTATAATTCCACAAGGATAATTTCTTCCCAACATAACCTAATTCACATGTAAATCCACGTGAATAATATACAAGATCAACAATTTTCAACTCGAAGAACCCTTTCCACCAAATGCAAATCATGGTGCAAATTGAGTACAATTGATAGTAAACAACAAATGCTCAATACCAATTAGTTAGGAAATAACAACTTGATTACAAATGTAATCAAATGATACCAAGAAGCTTTCAATCGAACCCTAGATATGACTCACTAGAGATGAAGTGAAACACAATAACAAGAGATTGATATTACTCACAATTTCAAGTGTTGCACTTGCCACAATTTCAACTCTTGGGATTGAAATTGATAAGAGTCTAATGGACAATTAGGAGAACCCTAATCCTCACGCAAAAGTGTATACTCAAATTTGAAAAATGGCCTCCTCAAACCCTACTTTAAGCAAGTATTTATACTTGCTCCCTTTCGGATTAGAAAGTATACAAAATTACAACTATGCCACTTTTAGGATGGCCACTCCTAAATGAAAATTACAAACAAAATGAAAGTGTCCCAAAAGAAAATACAACATAAAACAGTCCAAAGAAATAATTATAAATAAAAATAGTCTTCATCATGCTAGCTTTTCCATGGAATTCATTGGTTCAGCTCATCTTTGGTTTTTAGGTCGGTCCATGGATAACCTACAGGCTGAGTCTTAGTGAGTTTGTCCATCACCTTGTAAAATATGATAAGTGTGCTTGTTGGAATGATGGGTGTCAAATCCAACAAAAATAAAACCTACTCCTTTGACAATTATATGATTTGCGTATAGTAGTGAGTAGGGTCGTATCCACAGGGATTGGTTAAATATATTTCTATTAAAAAGAGAATAGAAAGGAAAAGAAGAATGGGGGGTTTTGTTTGTGAATCAAAATAATAATGAAATCAGATAATAAAAATGAATATTGATAAAAGCCTAGCCAAAGGAATCAAGATAGTTTAATTCTAGGAATTGATCATCGATGCAAATATTTTCTATCCTTTATCCAAGATAAACTGGTTATGGTTATTAACAAGCTCTAACAACCTATCCCTCCTTACTTTCTTGATAATCAAAACAAGCTCTTTGATTATTTCTCTTATCGATTAGACAACCCTAAACAAGCTCTTAGGATTTAATCTATCAATAGCATTAAAAACAAGAGAGACTACCAATTCATGCCAATAGATTATAAGTATAACCTATTTAAACAAGATCATATATCTCCATAACATGAATTCGACTATCTATTTTATAATCAAAAATGTTATTGTGTCACGAACTAGGACTATCAAACAATTACGGATTTGACATACTAGTTGACAATATATTAACTTGCTAATTGAGTAGAAGAGCTCTAATTCATACCAATCAACAAAGATAATATAGAAAAAACTTCCAGAAGATATATAAATATCCAAAAAACAAAGAATAGATTAAAGACAAATCAATTAGATCTCACAATTCGTGGAGAATTAAACTTCAATGATCCTTTGGCTAGAAAATCTGCTTAGCTACACATGTTCATCCTCAAAATGAAAATTAAAAGTGAAAACATGATAAATCTCTGTTTCCGGTTTCCTGCTCTGCCTCTCCTTCTTCCTTCTCGTCTCCAAGATCTCTAAGATGATAAAAAGCTCCTTTTCCCTCTAGGGTTGGTTCTATTTATATTGTTGAGGGAATGGCAGAGGATTTTTAGCTAGCAAGATATGAAAATATCTTTCCTTTTTTAAGTAAATCTCGAGAAGTGAATAATCGTCCGCCTGGCACGCCCACCAACATGGCCAGATTTCAAGCCGTGCCTTCCTTTGTTGATAATTCAAGACAGATACACGACCGTGTACTTCAACTGTGTATGTTTCTGTTGATTCTTCAAGACTGATACACGGCCGTGTACTTCAACTACACGCCCAATGTACTTTCCTCCGGCGGTGTAAATCCTTGTCTTTGATCCAGATTGTAGATGACTTCTCTAAATTACTTGAATTTAGCACTCTTAACTCCATTTAACCTGATTTATCACCATAATAAAATTAAGTACCATTTCCTTATGATTTCTATTAAATCAATAATAAATTAACACAATTCCTACTATAAAGATTGAGTATAAAATGGCTCTATCAAATTCCCCCACACTTAAACTCTTGCTTGTCCTCAAGCAATTGAATCAAATCAATTGA
This sequence comes from Laguncularia racemosa, assembly GCA_037954665.1. Classification (NCBI taxonomy): domain Eukaryota; kingdom Viridiplantae; phylum Streptophyta; class Magnoliopsida; order Myrtales; family Combretaceae; genus Laguncularia; species Laguncularia racemosa. Next base: position 9,973 of record JBBMOL010000946.1, on the reverse strand, counting down.
GAAATCCGTCATAGATTATACGAGATTTCTTTTCATCATTTCAAGCATCTATTCTTTTATAATTCATGACTTGTAATTTTAATGTCTACTGCTCCAACCATACTGGTTTCCTGTGATTAAATTACATAGACAAAATTTAATAGCTAATCTAAACAAAACAACTTTAATCCTCATGTTTAGCAAAAGAACTTTTATTCCAAAAGTAAATACTTAATTCAATAGGAAAAAACACCCAATTAAACTTCATTGAATATTAGCAAGTATATAATCTTTGCAACACAAAGTAAAAGCATATAATATCTACTCTTTCCTTAGATCTTCTCCCTTTTTATTATAAGTCTTATTTCATTCAATGAATTTTTACATTCATGTTCTTTTGATTTTAATCAAGCATCTATTTTGACGGGTTTTTGCCCGCTTCTTTTCATGAATTTTCGCCTTTTCTGTCCTTATCGTTATAGTGAGTTCATTGAGTCGGCAACATCCCGGGCTTGTCACTTAAGTGACCGGGTTTTAAGATACCCCTACGGACTCTTCCTCACTTTAAACATTCAAGTTCGATTACTCTTAACTCAATTATTTGAATCATTGGAGTAATGGCTATGCTTGATTTTTTTTTTTTCAATCATTGCTAGAGTAATAATAGTTATCCGGTTTAAAGGGTTACTAAGGAAAAAGTTTCTTCAACATCTTTCACTAAGTGTTATCATTGTTTCAAAAACAACTTCAAAGAGTATACAGTAAACTAATATAACCTAGAAGTAAACTTGTTTATTTTTCACTTAAGAACTAGACTTACTCTTAAACTTCCAATTCTAAAGCTAATACAAGGTAAATTTGTTTCTTAAAGATTTCACTACTCAATTTTAACCACGTATTCTAATATAGCAGTAGGTGAGTAAAACACTTTAACAAGTCAATTTCACATTGTGTAGATGCTTGTTACAACATTTAGTACAATATCCAGATTTTATGATAATTTTGAAAAAATTTGGCTTGAAATTGCTTAAGGACAAACATTTAAAGTATGAGTCAATGTCTCTATCCTCTATATTTATTATCCTCTTTGGCTTGAAATTGCTTAAGGACAAACATTCAAAGTATGAGTCAATTTCTCTATCCTCTATATTTATTATCCTCTCCCTACACTTAGTTTGAACAGTGTCCGCACTGTTTCTAATTCAGCACAATTAAAGAGGAATTAACAACATAAGGAACATTAGAGAATAAGAGCAAAGGAATACTGGTACTTCCCTGGTATAAAGTGTAGAGTAATTGGAGTTCTCCCCTTAAGCACTAGAGAGTGTCATCTGATGATATATACCTTTGCTGCAGCTAATCAAAAGAAAAATCAAAACAAAACAAAATAAAATAAATTGATTTTTTTTTTTTGACATGGGTTGCCTCCCATGAAGCACCTTTCTTTAACGTCTTTGGCTAGACGTTCCTGGCTAGATGTTCAGGTAAGGGTTTTGATTCCAGCTTTGGTGCCTGTGGTGATGGGTCAATAACATCCACAACAAAAACAGGAGAGATATCGCTAGGATATTTCATGGCATCATAAATGTTAAATTTAATCACTTCACCATCAAATTCCATAGTGAGGGTACCATCATGTACATCAAATTTTCGTCCTGGATGTCTTAAGGAATGGTCTCCCTAATAATATTAGTGATGAATTATGAGAATCATCATCTTCCATGTCAAGCACATAAAATCAGCAAGAAAAACTAACCCATTAACTTGTAGTAAAACATCTTCTAGAACTCCCTCAGGATAAAACATTGGACCTGTTAGCAGTTGAACAATAACACATGTTTCCTTCAAGGGACCAACATTCAAACATTGATAAACAGACAAAGGCATGACATTGATTGAAGCTCCTAGATCACACATGGCTTTAGTGATTCCAAGATTACCTATTTTGCAAGGAATGGTAAACATACCTGGGTCCTTACATTTTGGAGGAAGCTTCTTCTGAATAATAGCTGAAACATTTCATTCACATAATCTTTTCATTACCTTTCAGCTTCCTTTTGTTAGTGCACAATTCTTTGAGAAATTTAGCATAGCGAGGTATTTGTTTAATTGCATCAATCAAAGGAATATTTACCTCAACTTTTCGAAAAGTTTCAAGAATCTCTTTTTCTTCAGCTTCATTTTTGGATTTCGCTAATCTAGAAGGGAAAGGAGGTGCTGTTGACATGACCTTTGGTGGCTCAACTAGAGACCTTCTAATCTGGTTGTCTGCTGGCTTGGAGTCAAAATCTCTTTCTTAGTCTCTTCCTCAAGATTAGATGGGTGTCCTTTCTTATTTGATCCCTGCAATTCTGTTCCACTTCTCAAGGTAATTGCATTAATGCTTTGCTTCGGATTTGTGATAGTTTGAGAGGGTAACTTACTTGAGTTTTAACCTGTTTATAGAAGAGCAAGTTGGCTTACTTGATTTTCCAGGTTTTGATGCTCTGCTTCGTTTCCTCCTGAAATTGTTTTGTATTAACAGCAAGAGATTTAACAATTTCCTCAAGAGACATACCTGAGGTGGAAGGAGCTTGGGGTACTTGGTTTGATGGCTTAGGCTGGAATTGTTGGAAATTTTGTGGGTTATTTCCATATCTGAAGTTAGGATGATCCCTCCATCCAGGATTATAAGTATTCGAGTAGGGATCATATTTCCTCTATGGTTGTCCTGGGAATCCTCCTACAGCATTGGCGTGTTCATGATTGTCATCTTGCAATGAGGGACATATGTCAGTAGGATGATTAGGAGCAGCACAAATTCCACAAGTCCTCACCTGCTGTGTATTTCCAAGAGCTATTTGCTGCACAAGGGAGGTTAGGTTAGAAATTTGATGTTCAAGGTTAGAAACACTTACCTCATTTACCTTCCTTGAAGACGTATCATGTCTATACCAAATTGTTACGAATTAGCAGCTATAATGGAGATCAATTCCCTAGCTTGACCAGGGGTTTTATTCACTATGGACGCCTCCACTAGCAGCATCTATCATCTTCCTCTCCATCGGAAGCAGACCTTCATAGAAGTATTGAATGAGAAGTTGTTCAGATATCCATGTTGTGGACAACTTGCACAAAGTTGCTTGAACCTCTCCCAATACTCGCGAAGAGTCTCGGTATCCCTCTGTTTGATACCACAAATTTCTCTTCTTATACCAGCGGCTCTAGATGTAGGGAAGAATTTGTCTAAGAAGAGCCTCACCATATCTGTCCAAGTGGTTATAGAACCTGGAGGCAAATAAAAACAACCAATCTTTAGCTCTAGTACTTAAAGAAAATGGAAAAGCACGTAACTTGATTTGATCGTCGGTTATTCCTTGTGGCCTCATACTAGAACACACTATATGAAACTCTTTCAAATGTTTGTGAGGATCTTCATTCTCAAGACCATGAAAGGTGGGTAGTAGATGTATCAAACCAGATTTCAACTCGAATTCAACAGCCAATTCAGGATAGTGAATACAAAGTGGTTGTTGATTCACATCCGGTGCAACCAACTCTCTTATGTTCTTTCAGGATTTGCCATTATCGTCTTCTTTCTCAGAATCAATGGATGAATAAGACAAATCCGATGCCAAGTTCAGTCCAAGGGATGAAGATCATATGTTTTCTTTTTGACGCAGCCTAGCTTCTCTTCGCTGCCTCTTAAAAGTCTTCTCAATTTCTGGATTATAAGTGAGTGCACCTGTATGAGAAGAAGAGTCATACAAGAGTAGAAATAAATTTGACACCAATCCCCGGAAGCGGCGCCAAAATTTGATGGGTGTCGAATCCAACAAAAATAAAACCTACTCCTAGACAATTATATGATTTGCGTATAGTAGTGAGTTAGGGTCGTATCCACAGGGATTGGTTAAATATATTTCTATTAAAAAGAGAATAGAAAGGAAAAGAAGAATGGGGGGGTTTTGTTTGTGAATCAAAATAATAATGAAATCAGATAATAAAAATGAATATTGATAAAAGCCTAGCCAAGGAATCAAGATAGTTTAATTCTAGGAATTGATCATCGATGCAAATATTTTCTATCCTTTATCCAAGATAACTGGTTATGGTTATTAACAGCTCTAACAACCTATCCCTCCTTACTTTCTTGATAATCAAAACAAGCTCTTTGATTATTTTCTTATCGATTAGAAACCCTAAACAAGCTCTTAGGATTTAATCTATCAATAGCATTATAAAACAAGAGAGACTACCAATTCATGCCAATAGATTATAAGATAACCTATTTAAACAAGATCATATATCTTCATAACATGAATTCGACTATCTATTTATAATCAAACATGTTATTGTGTCACCAAGACTAGGATTATCAAACAATTACGGATTTGACATACTAGTTGACAATATATTAACTTGCTAATTGAGTAGAAGAGCTCTAATTCATACCAATCAACAAAGATAATATTGACAAAACTTCCAGAAGATATATAAATATCCAAAACAAAGAATAGATTAAAGACAAATCAATTAGATCTCACAATTCGTGGAGAATTAAACTTCAATGATCCTTTGGCTAGAAAATTGCTTAGCTACACATGTTCATCCTCAAAATGAAAATTAAAAGTGAAAACATGATAAATCTCTGTTTCCGGTTTCCTGCTCTGCCTCTCCTTCTTCTTCTCGTCTCCAAGATCTCTAAGATGATAAAAAGCTCCTTTTCCCTCTAGGGTTGGTTCTATTTATATTGTTAAGGGAATGGTAGAGGATTTTTAGCTAGCAAGATATGAAAATTATCTTTCCTTTTTTAAGTAAATCTCGAGATGTGAATGATCGTCCGCCTGGCACGCCACCAACATGGCCAGATTTCAAGCCGTGCCTTCCTTTGTTGATAATTCAAGATAGATACACGGCCGTGTACTTCAACGTGTATGTTTCTGTTGATTCTTCAAGACAGATACACGACCGTGTACTTCAACCGTGTATGTTTTGTTGATTCTTCAAGACAGATACACGGCCGTGTACTTCAACTACACGCCCATGTACTTTCCTCCGGCAGTGTAAATCCTTGTCTTTGATCCAGATTGTAGATGACTTCTCTAAATTACTTGAATTAGCACTCTTGACTCCATTTAACCTGATTTATCACCATAATAAAATTAAGTACCATTTCCTTATGATTTCTATTAAATCAATAATAAATTAACACAATTCCTACTATAAAGATTGAGTATAAAATGGCTCTATCATGGAATATATAATACATAAATGAGATAAAAGAGGTTAGTAAACGAATTAATTCCAGGGTCGATTTGCTCAAAATGAGCCCTCATCACTAAGATTCGAAATCTTTTAGTTCTTGCCTAATGATAGGTCTTGTCGGATTTCGATTCCTATCACCATGTGGCATTGTAAACCCTAAAAATTTTCAAGATCAAGAGCTAAGCCTAATAGGAGTATTAGGAAATATATCAGAATACAAATAAGAAAGTGTGACTTTAAACTTAAGATTTACCTTGAGGACAATCGACATGGACTAATATACTCAAAACCTAAGGGATTAAAGCCCTAGACGAATTCTGACCATAGAACATTACATTAAGAGACATAAAAACTTAAACTAAGGTTTACTCAAAACTAAATTCAAAATTCTAAAATCCTAAATTGATTAACAAACCCTAGAGCCATATTAAGGATTGTCGAAGTCAACCTCAAGCTCATAAAACCTAAAATTCCAATTCAATCGGAAACGAAACCTTAAAAGCAAACAATCTATGCTAAGAATAATATAAGGATCACATAATTTAATGAGAATTAGTTATACTAAACAATCAAATCAAATAATGTAGTCAATAGGAAACAATCCCCTTAAATTACCCCTAAATAGCATTTAACATAAATGGTAAATTGGCCAAATCACACCTATCATTAACTTAAACAAATGATACAATTTTACCTTTGGAAATTACCTTAATTAAGCCCTAATTAACCCTCAGTGATTTACTAATGGACAAAATAATTAAAGGCTTAAAACTCTCTATTAAGGGAGGAGAAGGTGACAACACATAAGATCCAAGGGTCTAAAGGCATCAAGTACTCCTAGGTGTGTAAGTCTAGGGCATACATAAGACCTTAATTCTGATGGAAAAGACCATTACCAAAAAATGTAAAGTGATTTAACCTAAAACATTCCCTTAACCAACATGCAAGCCCATTAACCAACTCACTCTATTAACCAATGTGTCTAACCTAGCACTTAAGCAACCTAAATCACTTCATTCTTCTAATTTTCCTCTAAAAAAAAATAACCTAAAACTCTCTCAAAAATTCTAAAGAAACCCCCCAAAACTAACCACCATCCAAGCTTCAAACTGCTACACACAATTCCCACAATGCCATCACTTCCAACAAGTAAACACAACTCCAAACACCACCTTGTCAAGCCCCAACATTAGAAGATTTCCATGCCATGTAAGAGGGCATTTAAAGAGCTAAAAATTAGAAGAAAACCCAAAGACCAATACCAAGCAAAAGGGAGCAAGGAAGTTGGAGTATGCTAGTGCACAAGGTAGTCACTAAGTGTAGGCAACAACTAGAACCTATTTTTTATTGTCCTTGTGTTGTAATTTAGTATTAATAGATTATACTAGTTGAAAAACATCTGATCTTATAATTTAAGAAATATATTTAGTTATATTTTAAAGGATTTGTTGTAACCTCTAGCTAGACTATGAGACAATGCGTTGAAATTTCATGTAAGTAAGCTTATACATGTAAACAACCTATGTAAATGGAAATGATTGTACTTGAGCTTATTTCCCTTCTCTAGTCACCACTAATTAGGAGTATAAAGTATGTTTATTTTTGGTGTATTAAGCAAATTCCATCATTTAGGAACTTTAGGTGATGACTAACATGTGTTGGAGATGATTGGAGGTGGAAAATGGATGATATAGTTTTTTATGAAGAGATCGATGTCAGGTGAGATTTCTATTCATAAGTTATTAGAATTTTTAGAAGATAAAATTTGAAAAATATCCTTAGGGAAAGTTGAAAGAGTTAAATCCTTTGATTTAGGATAAGAAAAGAAGGCATATGGATGAGAGATGGGTGAAATCGAAAGCCTAGTGATCAATATGAAATCATTAACCTAAAACTAAAGGTTTATAGTAATAAATATGACCCATACACACCCAAATAGAAGTCCAAATAGATCTAGAAATTAATTAGAGTTAATTTTCCCTTAAACCTTAGGCTTAGTTAGGAAAAGGATCCTAAAATAAGCTCCAAACATAGCTGTTCAAAATTGATTAGAGCCAAACCCAAATTTCTAAAATCCAAATGGTCAAAATGGCTTTAAAAATGGAAAGTACATGCAAAAGCCTTTGATACAATTATAAATATGCAAAAAATGGACTTAAGAAGAATTATTAAAACACCAAAAAAATTAAAATCGATAAAACTAACAAATTTACTATAACCAATTGGAATTGTTATCCTACTTGATCTTATAGAACTATTGTTTGTCCTATCAAGTGACATTGATTTTGAGACTAAGCTACCCTTAGATTATTATGACCAGTAGCGACATGGCTAGGTGAGTGACCTTCATGACTATTGTGCTTGTTTTATGTTTATAGTTTAGTGCATTGATATATATGTATATAACTAATGCTCATGAAATCGGATATACATATGGTGATTAGGAAATCTACTTGCATATGGTTGACATGATTATGTTTGTCAAATTACCTTAAATCATATTTGGTGATAGGAATAAAAATTTGACAAGACCTATCATTAGGGTAAGAACTAAAGGAATTCGAATTTTGGCAATGAGGGCCCATTTTGAGCAGATCGACCGGAATTATTTATAAATTAACCTCTTTTCTATTATTCTTGTATTGTGTTTTCCAACAGGCACACTTATCATATTTTTATAGGGCGATGGACAAACTCACTTAGACTCAGCTTGTGGGTTATCCATGGATCGACATGAACCGGAGATGAGTTGGGCCGATGAATCCTATAGAAGACCGGCATCTTGAAGACCATTTCTTTTATATATTTCTTCTTTTATGAACTATTTTGGTTGTATTTGGTTTTGGGGACACTTTTATTTCCTTGTAATTTTCATTTAGGACTAGCCACCTTAAAAGTGGCAAACTTGTAATTTTGACCACTTTTTAACCCTAGGAGTAGCAAGTATAAATACTTGCTTAAGAGAGGGTTTGAGGAGGCTAAAATTTGCAGAATTGAGATACACTTTCATGTGTGGAATTAGGGTTCATCCTTAGTGAAAACAATGGGATGTATGAAGGTTAAGAAAAAAGGGCAAAATGATCATCTTTATATCTATATATTGGATTTTGAACTTATGTCTTAGTTGTTTTTTAGACTTTTTTAGTAGTTTTATCCACGGATAATGTTATGATCCCTCACCTTTTCTATTTTTAAATTTATTTTGTTTTTTATTATTTGGGAAAATGCTAAATCCTATTGGGGGTAATTGGATGTGAGTATCCCTTTGTATTTTGTAACGAAAATTTCTTTTAAATTTTCAAAAATGGTTTTCTCAATTTTCCCATATAGTGTATGGTAAATTTTGTTTATTTAAGGTACCCTTGGGGGTGTGACAGGCACTTTTTTCAAAGTCCTTTTTTGCTTTTTTTTGTGAATAAAAAGGACTAGATTTCAAACTTCCCTTATTCTTGAACCTTTTTAAAGGATAGCCTTAGCTTGCTTAAGCTCAACCTTCATGTAGGCAAGCTCTTGCCCCCTCTAAAAAGCACCACTTTGTTGTTCTTCCCCTTTAGCTTTTAGTTGATCCTTTTTTTTTTTAAAGGGGCATAAAAGGGGTCTCATTTTTCCCTTTTGCCCCATTTTATTAGCCCCGGGTTTCTCTCATTTCCCTCTCCTTAGCAAATCTTTAAGATTCTTGAGATTAACCCCTTGTGGTTTTAGCCTCCTTGCGAGCAACCTTAGTTTAGCTAGTCTGCTTAAACTTATCCCTTTCTCATCCTCTAATTGCTTAGTAAATGTTTCCCTTAGATGACCATTTTCATTTGCATAAAATGATCCCCCTTGATATTCATTACCAAAAAAAAGGGCCCTCTTTAGGGAAAACCTTAGTGGAAAAAAAACATAATATACAAAAATCACATTAAGGAAGTTTGGATAGATTAACAGTGTCATAATTAGATTGGTAGTGATACCTTAATCAAGTCCCCATAAGCCTTCCTTTTTATTTGCTTAAACCCTTTGGGAAATGAATTTTTAAAAAACTTTATTAGAAATTAAACTCCCTTTGCTCCAAAAACGCTACAAACCCCCGCTATAATGACATATAGGGATCGGGATTAAGTGGCGTCTTGTGCCCTTTTATCATCGAGATATTATCCCCCCTCCTAGGAGAGCCAGTTTAAATACCCCTTTCATTTGCCTTTTTACCAGATTTGGGGATTGGAGGGGGTTTTTAGAAGTAGACCCTTTTAGTTTTCCAAATTCTTTACCTTTTCCTTTGTTTATAATCAAACCCAAATTTTCTATGATCAAATTGGGTAATAGATAGGGAGAAGAAGAACCCTTTCCCTTCTTATCTTTAAGAAACATAAGGTAAAATGAAATAGAAAGGGGGGGAGAAACAAGATGGGAAACATAAAGGGAAAAATGAAAAAAGGGGAGAAAGGAATTTTTTTTGTCAAAAGTAATTTAAAAGAAAATTTTCCCCCCATGGTATTTTTAGATGCATAACAAAAGAAAGTAAAGATTTCCATGTTGCTAAAATGCAAAGGTTGATGCAATTGGGTTTTGACAACAAGCCCTTGAAGGAGAGACACATGGAAATCAAGGGAAAGGAAAATAGGTGCATACAATCATACCTAATGCAAAGACTAGGTGAAATATACCAAACCTAACCCCCTTTGCCATACGTTTGCAAGCATTAAATTCAAAACAAAATTAAGTTCAAAAAATGGTGCAGGGTAGTTTAGAAGCTTTGTTAAGTAAT
>JBBMOL010000945.1:39260-57412 GCA_037954665.1 Laguncularia racemosa | reverse complement strand
TACAGTCTGCTAGGGCTTTGTTGACTGCTGTTTTACAGATGCCTAGTAGTCGGCTAACTGGGTGCATAGACTTAGTCAGTCAGTGTTGGAGCCTGTAGTAACTGGGTGTACTCTTCCAAAGTAGGGGTGATTTCATGCGGCCCGATAAAGAAAGCTGCGGGCTCGACTTCCCATAACTAGAGCATGGCCCGTACCAAAGGCAAATTCGCCTCTATCTTTGTTAGTGAGAGGATGGGGCCTATCTTTTGCTGGATGAAGGCCTGCTCCTCCGGGTTGTATAAGGTAAACCAATGGTCCAATACCAACTTTGGGTCCAAAGGTTTGTACACCTGAATTTCTTTGCAGAGGAGGCGGTCGACTGCGATGCTAGCCATCTATTACAATAAGAAATTGCCTAATTACAAACAGAACTATGAAACATTACAGGGAAATAGATTTGAACTCCAAAACAAAACAACAAACCATTACATCATCATCAATTGTCAACCTTATGATGTTATGTATGCAAGTAGGTTGGTTCTAATTGGTCCCCAAGCTCTATGGCCTCCTGCATTCTCGGAGAAATGGATCTCAGGCCATTTCGAAGCATTGGGTGGGGTAGCCTAATCGGTCCCGAACGGTGATCAACTCATTTCGCCAGAAACCTACACAATGGCTCCCCGACTTAGGTTTCTAGGACGGTCCGGGTTCGACCGCATCTATTCACACAAACTTATGCATGCACACGCCACAGTAAAGAAAACTAAAATCTAACTAATGCTTGAAAAGTTAGTAACGAATAATAATTGAAACCTAAAAAGGAACAACTTGAGGAGATTAGGTGGCTAGCCTACTGGAATGGGTTCCCAGTGGAGTCGCCATCCTGTTGAGTCTATTCTTTTGAATTCCCATTCCTAATCTGATCTAGACTAGACCCTATGCTCATCTAATGTAGATCCTCGACTTGAATTAGGAATTTCGTTTGATTTTGGAGTCGCCACCCAACTGTTGTTGGGAAATGTTGAATTAAAACTAAAGGAGTGAACTAGTCTTAATTTGAACCACTAGTCGTCGTTATTTCCCCTTCTCGTTTTTGTGAAAAGAGGAAAAGGGAAAACCAGAGTTTCTAAGTCCGAGGCTAACCTATTAAAACCTTACGTTACCACCTAGTCTCCTAAAATTGTTCCCATCTAAAAATGTCTTTTATTTTGTTTCTGTTACTTTTTATTATGTTTTTTATTATTCTAAGAAAATGATTTTTTATTCCATTTTTATAGGATGACCTAAATGGGTGCCTACGTACCTGCTAGTCAGGATCAAACAAGCCGTAGTTCGCTTTTTCTGAAAACTTTAAGTGTGTTTGTGAATTTTAGTTTTGAAATCTCTTTTGATTTATGTTTTTATCATTTTTGGGATTTTTCTAAAAAAACTAATCCTAAGCTTTAATTTGATTTTTGAAAATGATTTTTAGGGAAAACATCAATTTTGGATTTATTTGAAGAAAATGATTTTTTCTAAGTGCTAAAACTCATTTTTATAATTTTTTTATAATTTTTGAATTTTTTATTAATTTTTATGATTTTTATAATTTTTATAATTTTTGTTAAAAATTTTATCCTAAGTTATCATCTATCCTATTTTAAAATCTAAAGTTTTATTATTATTTTTATAATATTTTTATTATTTTTCTACATTTTTATTATCTATTTTTTTATTATTATATTTTTTATTATTTTTTTTTACTATTTTTACATTATTAAATCCTAGAAAAATCTAATTTCTACCATTTTCTTATTTATTGAAAATAAAACACAAACAAACAAATAAATAAATAACCAACAAATTAATAAATAAATAACAAATAATAAATAAAATCGGAATAAAAATAAATAAACGAAAAAAATAAATAAATTGGAAAAATCCGGAAAATCCGACTTACCTAGATCTGGGTCGGTGCGCGGGTCGGGTCGGTCGGGTCGAATCGGGTCGGGTCTGATCGTAGGGCACGGCGGCGGAGAGTGCTCGTTCACGGCGTTCCAGCGGCCTTTTGCAACGGTGAGGTGTCAATTCCTAACTTCTCGAGGGTATTGAATCCAATGGTGGCGGTGGTTTCGCTCTCAGAACGTCTCCTGGTGGTGGCTCAGTTCCGATCGGTGATCGCGATTTTGGGTTTCCTCCGATACTCTCCGATTTGTTCTCTTTTCTCACTTTCTCTCAATTGTGATCTGTGATTTGGCTTCCTCCCCTCCCCCTCTATTTATAGGCGCTTGAAATCGAGCTGGATAAGCTCGGATTTCCTCCAATCGAAGCAAATCGGATCGACGGTTAAATAAACCAACTCCGATTCGTGTAAATCATTTGATTTGTTGAGATTTGATTCCAATTGGATGATGTTTATCTCAACTCTGTTGAAGACCTGTCGGATTTGTGCAAAAAATCGAATCGAAACGGCTGAAATTGAATTTTTCCTTCGCCGGCGATCTCGGACCCGAGGTAGGAGACGATCATGCACCCGCACCGGCGCATGCGTTCCCTCCAGCCAATCAAAGGCTGCCACGTGTCTTGGGTGAGTAAGAAAAACACAAAACGCGGAAACTACTTCCCCCGCGTTTCGAACCTGCGACCGAGACCTCCTACACGCGCCTTAGACCATGGTCCGGACCAGCTGGGCTAGCCCATTTTCCTGATTTTTCTAATTTTGCAAATTGCATATATGCAATGTGATTTTTTTATTTTTTGAAATTTCAAAAATTTATAAAAATTATTTATTGCTTATTGTAAACACCCCATTTTTTCCCTAGGAATCAATAATTTTTAATAATAATCAATTTTCAATTTTTTCCAATTTTTCTCTAATTTACCATAAATAATAAAAATATTCAAAAAATAAAAATAAATAGGAAAACACATCAATTTTGAAAAATGATTTCAGAAATAGCAATAATAAATAATAAACAATTTTTACAAAATTTGGAATTTTCAAAAAAATACAAAAAAATAGAAAAATCGCATTGCATATATGCAATTTGCGAAATTAGAAAAATCAGGAAAGTAGGCTAGCTCAACTGGTCCGGACCATGGGCTAAGGCCGCTGGTGAGGTGCGAGGTCAAGGGTTCGAAACGCGGGGGAAGCAGTTTCCGCGTTTTGCGAATTTTTCATTTACCCAGGACACGTGGCAGCATCTGATTGGCTGGGGGAAAGCGCACGCACGTGATCGTCTCCTACTCGAGCCCGAGATCGCCGGCAGAAGGAAAAATTTGTATTTCGACCGTTTCGATTCGATTTTTTTGCACAAATCCAATAGATCTTCAACATAAATAAGATAAACATTATCTAATTAGAATCAAATCGCAACAAATCGAGGGATTAACACAAATCGGAGTTGGTTTTTCTAACCGAAAATCCGATCAGCTTCAATCGGAGGAAATCCGAGCTTATCCAACTCGGTTTCAAGTGCCTATAAATAGAGGAGGAGGGGAGGAAGCAAAAACACAAATCAGAATTGAGAGAAAGTGAGGAAAGAGTGCAAATCGGAGAGCATCGGAGGAGACCCAAAACCGCGAAGCACCAGCCGGAGTTGAACCACCACCAGGAGGCGATCTGGGAGCAAACCACCGCCATCATTGGATTCAGCAACCTCGAGAAGCTAGGATTAGACACCTCACCCGCCGCAAAAGGCCACTGGAACGTCGTGAACGAGCCTTCCCCGCCGCTGTGTCCGATTGATCCAACCCGACCCGATTCAACCCGACCGACCCGACCCGCGCACCGACCTGAATCTAGGTAAGTCGGATTTTCCGGATTTTTTTATTTAATTTACTTATTTTGTTTATTTATTTGTTCCGAATTAATTTATTTTTTATTTATTTTTTTTTGTTATTTGCTTAGTTATTTATTTATTGGTTTTTGTTATTTGTTTAGTTATTAGTTATTTATTTGTTTCCATTTTCAATAAATAGAAAAATGTAGAAATTAGGTTTTTTTTAGTATTTAATAATGTAAAATAAAAAATCAAAAAATAATAAAACAAGAAAAATGTTAGGAAAATAATAATAAATTTTAGATAGGATAGATAATAAACTTAAAATCACGAAAATCAACAAAAATTCCACACAAAAATAACAAATCAAAAATCATAAAAAATCATAAAAATATTAAAAATTCAAAATTATAAAAGAATCATAAAAAATGAGTTTTAGCACTTAGAAAAATCCTTTTCTTCAAATAAATCCAAAATTGATGTTTTTCCCTAAAATCATTTTCAAAATAAAATCAAAGCTTAGGCTTAGAAGTTTTTTTAGAAAAAAATCCCAAAAATGGTAAGAACATAAACTAAAAGAGGTTTCATAAATTAAAATTCACCAAACCAACTTAAGGTTTTCAGAAAAGCGAACTACGGCTTGTTTGATCTTGAGTAGCAGGTACGTAGGCACCCATCCGGGTTAACCCATAAAATGAATAAAAAATCATTTTCTTAAAATAATTCAAAAAACATAATAAAAAGTAACAGAAACACAATAAAAACACATTTCTAAAGAGGAACAATTTCAGGAGATTAGGTGGTAACCGTAAAGATTTTAATAGGTTAGCCTCCGGACTTAGAAACTCTGGTTTTCCCTTTTCCTTTTTTCACAAAAACGAAAAAAGGAAACAACGACGACTAGTGGTCTAAATTAAGACTAATTCGCTCCTTTAGTCTTAATTCAATATTTCCCAACAACAGTTGAGTGGCGACTCCAAAATTAAACGAAATTCCTAACTCAAGTCGATGATCTACATTAGATGAGCATAGGGTCTAGTTTAGATCGGATTAGGAATGGGAATTCAAAAATTAGACTCGACACTTATTATTGCCATTTCTGAAATCATTTTTCAAAATTGATGTGTTTTCCTATTTATTTTTATTTTTTTAATATTTTTATTATTTATGCTAAATTAGGGAAAAATTGGAAAAAATTGGAAATTGATTATTATTCATTCCTAGGGCAAAAATGGGGTGTTTACACACACGTATCAACATTAGCGAAAAAAGTAGCATTCTCAAGTGCACTTGCCATCCTTTCCAAAGGTTGTGTTACAGTACACTCCGCATATTGACCTTTAGAGACTTGCATAAATACAACAACTGCTACAAGCTAACCTTCTCATAAAACACGAGAAGGTCATAGAAGTTCCTAAATTGTGATATTTTCAAGAGTGTTGCAACTACAAGAGGACACTTATCCTCTTTAATTTCAGTTAATTCTCATTTTTCTTTACGTATCTCAATAGGTAGCTCATTATTGTTTCTATAGTAGTAGGCTCATGAGTGATGGCATTCACTACTTCACATTGATTGTTATGAGTTGGAAGGAGATTATTGTGAATGTTGTTAACTTTAATGATAAGCTCCCTAGTCTGTACCCTCTCATTAAATATCTTTTTTAAGGTGAAACAATCTTTAGTGGAATGTCCTATAATTCTATGAAATCTACAAAATTTTAGATCATTCCTCTCCTTAAGGGTAGGGAGGCACTCAACTCTTGAAATTTTGATATTTCCATCCCACAGCCATATGTCAAGCATTGCATGCACATTACCTATTAAGCTTAGGTATGTCAACTTCTCAAACTTAGATTTCTCCATTCTAGGTTTCTTACCTACCTTGGAATCCTTGCCTTGAACTGAATTGAATTCATGGATAGCTTTGCTTATTAAATCTTGCATGCTCGCCCTTTTGTTATGTAATGGAGTTATTGGTTCATCACACATTTTCAACTAATGCTGCAAATAAGGCCAAGGATAAATTCTCCAAATGAATAGCATATTCAATAAACATTCCCTAGATACAAATTTTTACTAACTCCCTTTTGTCACATATATCTTGAATACCAAGGGAACGCTCTTTAAATCGCTCAATATAGTCCATGAGGTATTATTTTAGCTTTTGACGAATCCTTCCCATGTCAATGAAGGTCACCCCCACTTTAGTTGAGAAATTTTTTTAAAAAACATCTTGCACATGTTTCCCCATAAATCCACTAAACCTAGGGGAAGATTAACATGCCACGTATATGCCTTCTCTATGAGGGACTTCGAGAATTCCTTAAGTTTAAATCATCATCTGATACGAACCACGCCAACCCGTGACGAAACCCAATACCAATACGTTCGGAATTCGTTGCCTAAGACGCCCAAACACCTAAAGTGGAAACCGCGACCCGTTGTCTATAAGCGAGACAAGAACCTTGGTATAAAATAAAGACGCGACAATCGGGATGAAAGACCGATTGATAAGTCGAATGAATGCCACGGAAATTAATCCGATAAGTTCGATTTAGTTCTTGATGAACCAAGAGAGGTGCCTCTCAAAAGTGTTTAATGTTCAAAAGATGTATATTCTATGTTGTTCTAAACCCTAGGAGCTTTTATACTAGGGTTACAATTCGTGAAAAACAAGTCCAAAACGACGTAGCTTAGATACGTTACGTAAAAACACGAAAACAGAACAAGCTGGCCGGCAGGGGATACACGGCCGTGTACACGACCGTGTACTTTTCTGTGCACATTCCGGTCACATACACGACCCTCTTTAACCCGTGTCCGGTGTGACTTGTATAAAAGCAAGGTCTTCCCATGGTTGTTCCAATCCGTTCCAACTTCATGATTGCTCCAATCCTTTCCGGCTTCATGGACAACCTTTATCAACCCGTTAAGTGCTTCCTTGAATCGTTTCACTTGATTTCTTGTGATCGGTCCAGGCGGCACTTCAAGAGGATCCACATTTCTTCTTCCAGCTTGGCTTCTCATCATTCCCCTCCTCTTGAAAAGGATTTGTCCTCAAATCATTGCCTGCATCAAATGGACTCAGATCAGTAACATAAAATGTGACACTTACTGGATACTTACCTGGTAAATTTTTCTTATAGGCATTATCATTGATTTTCTCAAGCATCGGAAATGGACCGTCTCCCCTAGGGTTCAACTTGGATCTCCTTTGCAATGGAAAACTCTCCTTGCGAAAATGCACCCAAACCCAATCTCCAGGCTGAAAAATCTTGGGTCTCCTATCCTTATTCACCCTTAAAGCGACCCTGGCATTTTGTTTTACAATCCTAATCTTTACCTGTGCATGTAGCTTTCTCACGAAATCTGCCTTAGAATCAGCATCAAAACTCACTGACTTGTTAAGTGGCAATGGCAATAAATAAACAGGAACCAATGGGTTAAAACCATACACAATCTCAAATGGTGAACAATGAGTAGTGCTATATAAAGCCCTGTTATATGTAAACTCCACAAATGGTAGACAATCCTTCCCAGTCCTAATGTTCTTCTCTATGATTGCCCCTAACAATTGAATTAAAGTCCTGTTAACCACATCAATTTGCCCATCAATTTGTGGGTGACAAATAGTTGAAAACATCCGTTTAGTTCCCAACTTTTCCCACAATACTCTCCAAAAATGACTCAAAAATTTCTCATCTCGATCACTAACAATGCTTCTAGGTATACCATGCGAACGCACTACCTTTCTAAAGAACAAATCAACAATATGTATAGCATCATCAGTTTTATGACAAGAAATGAAATGAACCGTTTTAAAAACCCTATCCACAACCACAAAATTAGAATCTCGACCATGCCTAGGCCTAGATAATCCTAACACAAAATCTATGGAAATGTTTATCCATGGCTCACGAGGAATGACACTATACTCATATAACCAATCAAAGAAGTCATCTAAACAAGGAATGGGATGACGATACTTTACCGTAAAGTTGTTGATGGTGCGGCAATCAACACACATTCTCCATGTCCCATCCTTCTTAGGCACCAAAATCACAGGCACTGCACATGGACTTATGCCTTCTCTCACGTACCCCTTCTCCATTAATTCATCTATCTGCCTTTGGAGTTCCTTTGGAAAGACATTTTCAAAATCCTGCGCAATAGACACAACCACACTAGGCAAAGAGTTAGATAGTTCGTTAGTATTAGACATGTTTCCTTAAAAACCAGCAACAACATAGGTTGCTTCATCACTAACGCTCTCCTCACTAACTCGCTCTTGCCACACAACTCTCCTTTTGCAAGGCTGCCCCCTCCTTTTCACTCACCACCAAAGTTGATCCCCCTTCAACTTGGCCTCTCACACTCTTTCCAGCCTTCCTCTCTTTTTCCTTTTGATCTTGACTTTTATATTCCTTTTCTTTCTCATTGTCTTTTGCTCTCTCACTCTCCCTCTGCTTTTCACTTACCTTATGTTTTGCAAAAGACTGTTGTAGCTGCAACTGGTCCTCATACACCTGCTTAGGTGTTAACGGTTTAAGATTAAAGCTTTTCCCCTGGTGAACAAGTGTATACTTGTTAGAAAAGTCATCATGAACAACCTTCCTATCAAATTGCCATGGCCTCCCCAACAACACATGACATGCTTGCATTGGCACTACATCACATAACACCTCATCCCCATACCTACCAATGCGAAACCCAATCAATGCTTGCTTACTCACCTTAGTCTCTCCACTATCATTCAACCACTGCAATTTATATGGACTAGGGTGTCTAACAGTTTTGAGCCCCAGCCTCTCAACAATAAAATTACTCACTACATTGGTGCAACTCCCTCCATCAATGATCAAACTACAAATGTGATCTCCTAGATAACATCTAGTATGAAATATATTCTCTCTTTGCACCTCCTCTTCTTCCTTTACCTGCACATTCAAAGCTCGCTTCACTACTGCCACTAGCCTTCCTATTGCAGGCTCCTCATCATCACTAGCATCCTCTAATGGAGGTATATCATCTTCTTCACTATCCCCCTCAGTCTCATACTCACCATCATCACGCAAAATCATCACACGCCTATTTGGACATTGACTAGCAATATGGCCTCTACCTTGGCATTTAAAACATCTAATGTCACGATTTCTAGAAGTAGAAGATTCAGGATTACCTTGATTACCAGGAGTAGAACCCGCTTGCCTCAGCTCCCCTTTTGGTTTGGTGGGTAAAGGCTTTTCTTCTTTCTTCCATTGGTTGGTCTTCCAAGTGGATGAACCATTACCTTGTGGAAACCGTGCATTACTACTACCTTTCTTCTTGTGCTGGTTCTCAACCTTTATAGCCATGTGAATCATATCCTCCAATTCTACATAATGCTGCAATTCAACCACATTTTGGATTTCTCTATTCAACCCCCCAAAAAACCTAGCCATTGTAGCCTCTCTATCCTCCTCTACATTCGCCCTAATCATAGTGACTTCCATCTCCTTGAAATACTCATCTACACTTCGGCTTCCCTGCCTCAGAGTTTGCAACTTGTTGTGCAATTCACGATAGTAATACGTAGGCACAAACCGCTTCTTCATCACTCTTTTCATGTCTTCCCAAGACTCAATAGGTGGCTCACCATTCCTTCTTCAATTCAACATTAATTGATCCCACCACACTATAGCATAATCTGAAAACTCAATGGCAGCAAGTTTCACTTTCTTTCTCCCACTATAGTTATGACAATCAAACACCATCTCCACCTTTTTCTCCCACTCTAAGTACGCCTCGAGATCATTCTTCCCTTGGAAAGGAGAAATCTTCATATTTATGCTACTCAATTGATCGTCCTCTCTATTCCTATCTCCTCTATCTTCCCAATCCCTAATTCCTCTATTCCGACCACTATAACCTCTATAACTCCCGACAGAAGGCTCATCAAAGTCATCATCCGACATTTCATCTCCACCCCTCGGTACTCTCCTAGAACGACTCTGCTTCTTACGCCCTTGGAATACATTTGTGGATTGCTCTAGTCTTTGCTCTACCGTCTCATGAATTTGTTCCATTCCCTCTTGGAACATCCTCTTCATCTCTCCCCTCAACGCCTCAATTACTAAACTAGCATCAAACCTTCCCCTCTCACCTTCAGGAGAATGTTGTCTCGACATAGTTCTTGCAGAAAAGATTAGTACTAACACAAATATATATAAAATTAAACCTCACGATACACTCCCTTACGTGTTTCGCTCAAATGATAATATCACACAGTCACTCGTGTATTCTCACAAACAACGATGATATCAACTCGCCAATTCCTCTTCTCAATTCTCTTAGAACTAACCCAAACTACACCAATTCCCTTTCGTAGAATTCAAAAAAAAAAAAAAATCTAGGGTTCGTAAATTTTCCTCTATTTTTCTATCCGAATTTTTTTTTGTCTCTATTTTTTTGCTTTTGATCACGTTTCTCTTGTCTTTCTTTTCTTTTCTCTTCTTCTTTTTTTTTGTCGTGATTTTTACTCTTTTTTTTTTTTAACAATCAACTAGTAGATACTACACTATCAAAAGACAATTAATATTACGAAATTGAATGCTAACAATGGATATGAACGATTGGAGTTAGGGTTTTGATATTACCTTCCTCAAACCGAACTGATGTTTTGACAAACCTAAGCTCTGATACCAAACTGATACGAACCACGCCAACCCGTGATGAAACCCAATACCAATACGTTCGGAATTCGTTACCTAAGACGTCCAAACACCTAAAGTGGAAATCGCGACCCGTTGTCTATAAGCGAGACAAGAACCTTGGTATAAAATGAAGATGCCACAATCGAGATGAAAGACCGATTGATAAGTCGGGATGAACGCCACGGAAATTAATCCGATAAGTTCGATTTAGTTCTTGAAGAACCAAGAGAGGTGCCTCTCAAAAGTGTTTAATGTTCAAAAGATGTATATTCTATGTTGTTCTAAACCCTATGAGCTTTTATACTAGGGTTACAATTTGTGAAAAACAAGTCCAAAACGATGTAGCTTAGATAAGTTGCATAAAAACACGAAAACAGAACAAGCTGGCCGGTAAGGGATACACGGCCGTGTACACGACCGTGTACTTTGGCCGTGTACTTTTCTGTGCACATTCCGGTCACATACACGACCCTCTTCAACCCGTGTCCGGTGTGACTTGTATAAAAGCAAGGGTCTTCCCATGGTTGTTCCAATCCGTTCCAACTTCATGATTGCTCCAATCCATTCCAACTTCATGATTGCTCCAATCCTTTCCGGCTTCATGGACAACCTTTATCAACCAGTTAAGTGCTTCCTTGAATCATTTCACTTGATTTCTTGTGATCGGTCCAGGCGACACTTCAAGAGGATCCACATTTCTTCTTCCGGCTTGGCTCTCATCATGGATCTCATCATCATCCAACCCATAAACTTTTGACATCTCGATAAATTTTAACAAATGCTCCTTAGCATGTCCCTTTTTACCATTAAAGAGCATGAACTTAGGGTTCACATAGTCCTTTAAATAGGGCTTCATAGCAATACATTAATGATAAGGGAGTTTGAGTTCTAGCACTCTTATAGAAGATTTCATTTGTATCTCTTTCAAATATGTATCTAAATCTTCCTTAGTAACAAATAAACCTCTTAAAGTAAAAGTTCTAACCTCTACTAGTGTAATGAGGATAGGATTAGGATGATTTACCGATTTAGCAATTGTAATGCGTGGAGTACTGCATGAAGACGAAGTGCCCCCAATTTGGATTCCTATCTCTCTTACCTTAATTGCTAGATGTTGTGCAGGTGGAGGTTTTTTGTAAGAGCTTACTCTTCAACAAGGTTTTGTGTAAAAGCTTACTCTTCAACTATAACTTGTTCATTAGCAATAAGAGGGTCGATTTGATGAGGCACTTGAAGGGCGCATTGCGATGCGGCATTAACAGGGTTTAGCAAAGCCATACCCTAATGTGTAGTAGCAACAGTGGCCATATCAAACAAGAATTGAGTCGTCATTGTGCTAAAGAGACCCATCTTTCTATTGTTTTCTTGAATTACTTGCATAAATTGAACATTATCAGGAACACCCTCTTTGTGTAGTGTTTCCTTAGTTCAAAACAACAAAGGCAAGCATAGTTTGTTCAGTAGATTCAACATTGGCATCAAGTTCTTGATTATTACCATCAATAGAGTCTAGTACCCTTTTCCTTGAAGGTACCATATCATTAACTTCTCTTCCCCAACGAAGTCACCAAAAGAATGTGGGTGAATGAGACCAAGTGTAAAGGTCATGTGTATACCATATGAGAACATGCTACATAAGGCCAAATGAGAAAAGCAACACATATGAAGATGATTAAGGATGAATGGGATGGAGAGGAGGAGTAAGTGATCTCAAGAGGGCTCAAGTGCTTTAGTGACAGGTAGGTATTCTTTAATATATTGTGGTTTTAATCTTTTGAGAGAAAAATTCGGTAGAGTAACAGTGTTTCTCCAAAAAAAAGTTCCCCTCTTTGAATAAGGATACCTTAAGTATTTATAGGCTCCAATTATGAATCTCATCCATCATATGGTGATGGCAATCGACGGTCATGAGTGAATGAGCCTTATATGGGCCTCTCATGAATTCAGGCTCATTAAAAGCCTTTAATATATGAGCTTTATCGAGAAAGGTTAGATTGGACTAACCAATTTAATGGGCCTTCTTCTAAGCCTACCATACTAAACCTCCCTTGATCATCCCAATATACATGAGCTTGACTCTTTGAGTCCTATCACCTTGGCCCAAAGAGTCAAATCCATTAAAATATTAGGTTAAAAGTCTATAAATCAAATTTATCCATCTATAAAAATCAATTTTAAAAATAAAGAATTTGACATAATACAAAAATTTTACAAAAAGAGAGTAAAAGATAAGTTTATATAAAAGGTTATGTTATCATCAAAAAGGAAGAGAATGTTAAAAATAAATTAATAAAGAATGTTTTGATGTTAATAAAAGATATGAATAAGAGATCGAAAAATAAATTTATATGTCAAGAGGTTAGAGAAAGGTATAAATTTATTATGATTTATTGATATATTTTGTAGTATGTGGAATTAAGTTATTTGGAGTAAGTATATTTAGTTAAATAGATGTTTGGTTTCTAAAAGCAAATTGTTTCAAATAGTAAAAGAAGGAAGAATTACATCGTCGAAATGTTCACTCTAAAGAGCAAAACCAAAACAAGAAGATTCCAAGAAGAGAAAAGTAAAGATGTACAATGGAATGATAATTTTATAGAAGAATATAGTTTTATGGAGATAAAAAGGTAAATAAAGGGAATAACTTAATATAGGTCAAGACCTACCTCCACAGATTAAATATAATTGGGTAACATATTTGACCTGTTTCAATAAAGTAAGATTTGTTATTGTGGGATAAATTTTTATCAATTAAAAAGACAATTATATATGGGAAGCTAATTATTGACTTGAAGAGGAAAAAAAAAGGAAGGATTTTGAAGCATTTACAAGAGATTATCAACATTTAATTCAAACTATCATCTAAGATCTAGTGGCGCAAGGAATTTGAATGAAGAAATTAAAGACCAAATAATGAAGATGGTTAAGATTAAGGAGAAAATCAAGATTTGAATGTTGAAACAACATTATAAATATGAAGAAAGATGGACAAGACAATCATATGAAACATAGTAGAATAGAGCATAAAATAGAGAAGATTGAATGAGTTTTTAAAGTTTTATGCTTGATCAAATAATGTAGAGGATCAATATTTCTTAAAGTCCTCAAAGGCTAAAAACTTCATTTTTGAAGTTAACTGTTTTTGTTTTTCCTTGTAGTTTTTGTGATTTATCATGTGTGTAAAGCTAAGTGATATAAAGCAGAGAAAGTGATTGGAAGCTATATTAGAGTGATTGTAAAGTAATTGACTGTTATAACACTCATTAAGATTTTTCTTTGATATAATGGAGTAAACTAGTAAAGACAATTAGAATATATTAAGCTTAGAAATATGCATTTGAACCAAATTATATATTACAAATGAACCCAATTATGCATTAGAATTAGTAGATACATTTATAAATTAGGCTTAAAATCATAGAAATTAGGCTTAAGAACAAAATTGGAAAAAGGGAATAAGAGTTCATGATGAATAGTGTTGTACACTATCAAATACACACATGTGTACCTACTTGTGTAAAACACGAGTGTGTATAGAAGGATACATAGACAAAGGACATGCTCATATACTTGAGTGTGTCAAATTACAAAAATCCACAAAAAGTTACACAGCTAGATACACAATCATGTGCTTGAGTGTGCTGAAATGATAAAAATCACACTTAAAGATACACAACCATTAGCACGACCATGCTCTAGCTGTATTCCTTTGTATGGCCTCTCACATCATTGTGTTATCTTGGAACACTCATACTTTAATTCTATTTTGTATCTCCATGATTCTAAAATAAGATAAATGCACGATAAGACCTTGGGGGAAAGGAATTATATATTTAGAATATACCTAATCAATTAGTAAACCTAGATTAATTGTAGAATAGAACTAAGTTTAGTTCTTTATACCTAAACAAGTCTACATCTTTTTCTTAGAGACATAAGAAACTATAGTGAGAATACTCTTGCAAGCACGTATTTACCTTATTTGTTGCTTGTGATTGCTAACATAGCAATCTAATGAATTTAATTGATTGTTGGAGTTAATTGTGTATGTTGCTTGTGCTTGGCTCAACTTAGGAGCCCGTAATGGCAAATCTCTAGGGGGCATCCCAATTATCAGTATGTTGCATTGTCCCTAATGGAATTGTGTATCGAAATGATCTAAAGTAGATTAGGATAAGATAGGGCCTGCAGTAGCAGTTCTCATTATGATTATATATATATATATATAAATGCTATATATGTATCGGGGTCATGAGTACCACTATGTTGATTGTGGATTAGTGATTATAAGTAATTAGATTATATGATGTGTTGAGTATTACTATTACATATATGTATGTGACATTGTTGTTGTGTGATACGTACATGTTTATGGTATTCACATACTAAGTTTAGGCTCATTCCTTTTTTTTCAATTGCAGGTGAGAATAATGAGCATATTTATTATAATGAGAATGGAAACTTAGTAGGTCATTATTGGGATGAGTATGGAAGAGAACATTACTACCATCTCAATGAGAAATAATAGGAAAGTCATTGATAAACCTATTGTAGAACTTTAGGTTATTGATTTAAGGATAAGGAGACAGTTAGTAGACTTTTTATTATGTTAATTGTTATAGTTGATAGACGTTATTATGAATTTTAGATTGAGATTTCATATAATTGAATTAAGTAATAAAGATTGGAATAACTCACCTGAGAGTCATTCGTTTCTTTTATTAAAGTAATATTATATGAATGTAAAGTGGAGATGAACAAGTTCAATTTATATGGAAATTTAGAGCCTTAATGTGTTGCTATGTAGTAATAACACATAGTAGGCTATTGTGTTCCAAGTTTTGGAGCATTACAGTTTAGGTGGTATCAAAGCTTAGGTTATGATCAATAGTGTATAGGTTTGTGATCTATAGGACTTAAGTATGATTATCATTGAGTTTTAAGTTGTTGATCATTAAGTATAAGCTTAATCAATAGAAAACAAAGTATGATCCTAAGATGGATTAAGCATTGAAATCTGTAGAATAATAAGAAATAAAGAGAGTGGGTAAATTGCGGGACCATTGTTTATTTTATTTTATTTTATTTCGATTATTTTATCTACTTGTACCTTCTTTTAAATTTTTTCTTTACTTATATATGTATGTATATGTGTGTAGACATAAGTATACATAGATGTATACTATTACTAACTCCTCACACTAACTCTAACTTTTGGAACCATTCTACTACCTCATCTCAAACAAAATGGCCCCCCTAGAAGAAACACTAGATAGGGCTCATCTAGTGCTAGACAAAGGGGAGATGCTTCAGAGGAAAAGTATCTTCTAGGACCCCCTCAGCAGGGAGCTCTAAATGAAGCTAACATCATAACTACTTAACTACTACAGACTATAAATGCTTTAGTAGGGATGTCTGCACAACAGCAACAATAGGCCATGAGACCTACTAGGCTTGCAGAAGAACCATGTAGACTGGACAAATTTATCCAGTTAGCAAAGGAGTTTCATCTATAGGTTGATGATCTAATAGAAGCTAAGCATTAGATCAATGAAATAGAGAAGATGTTTGAGGCATTTGTGGTGCAGAAGATAGGAAGGTCAAATTTGTAGCATTTATGTTGAAGGCATCAACTACAGATTGGTGGACTAGTATGTCTAGGTTAATAAGAGCTCTTATCTAGTGGTAAAGATTCATTGAGCTGTTCTATGAGAAATATTTTCCCAACAGTATCAAGGATAAAATAGAGGCAAAATAGTATAACTACTAGTAAGACAATTGAGCTGTAGAGGCATATGAAGCGAAGTTGAACCACTTGATCAAGTTCTTACTTGAAGTTATCAAAATTGATGATGCCTCCAAGGTAAGAAGATTTGTGACAGGCTTATAGCTTAACCTCCAACATGAAGTAGAAGCCTTTCAATTAACTACGTATGCATAGCTAGTTGATAAAGCGAAGTTCCTAGAGTAATGCGGGAGAAGAATAGAGGAAAAAAGGTCATGTAGGGCAAGAATCGCCTTGGGAAAGAGACCTACCTCTAATGTGCCATGTGCTGACAAATGAAAGAAGCCTATAGTATATCAAGCCAGACCTATAGCTTTTGCACTTAGACCTCTTTAAACTAAGCTAGTGCCTCTAGCACTACCTCTACCACCATAGGTAGGACCAAGAATGAGATGTCCCAAATTTTTGGGACCACATGAGTTACAACAATACAGTTAACCCGAATGGGCATGTTTCTCTTGTGGTAAGACAAGACATCATAGTAGAAATTGCATAGAATCTATTTATCAAACTTTTTGCTATACTTGTAAGCCAAGGGAGTACAAATTCTTTGAGTATAGTGCCATCCAAAATCTGACAACTATAGTAACTCAATAGTTCCTAACACAGTAGCCTATAATACCTACACCTTAAGGACCAATGAGTAGACCTCAATACTCAGGACCAAGACAAAGAGCACCTAGTCGAGTATTTGCCTTACAGCAATAAGATGCTTCAAACTAAGATACCATTGTAAGTACACTACTTATTAACTCAAATACAACTTATATGTTATTTGATATGGGTACAACACATTCATGCATATCACTTATATTCATGCATATATATAGATTGAAACCTGTGCTATTGAGTAATGTTATGGTTGTGAATACTCCTTTTAGAGTGGGAGGAAGATTAAATCAAATGTGTAAGGGTGTTGAAATTATAATACAAAGAAAGAAAACACTAGCAAAATTGTTTGTGTTAAAGATGATAGAATTTGATATAATCTTGGGGGTAAATTGGTTATTTAAGTATTGCGCCACTACAAATTGTCACAATCTAATGGTTTGTTTTAACTTCCCCAATGAAGACCCAATAGTTTTCAAGTTGAATGCATAGAGGCCTATAACTTTTCCTCATATAAGTTATGGTATAAGGGTAGATTATCAGCATTATCAATAGAGATAAGATAAGCTATGAAATTAAAAGAGGTATATGTCATGAAAGAGCATGTAAATGTCTTTCCAGAAAACCTACTAGGCTTACCACCAATAAAAAAGATAGAATTCTGCATTGATTTGGTATCGAAAATGGCACTGATATCTAAGGCACCTTGTAGAATGGCACCTACTAAATTGTTTGAGTTGAAGACCTAACTTCAAGAGTTGTAAGAAAATGGGTTCATCAAGCTAAGTGCCTCATCATGGGGTACTTCAGTATTATTTATTAAGAAGAAGGATGGGAGTATGAGATTATGTATTGACTACAAGTGATGGGAATCTACCCTGCGATCTTGATGGTCAGGGAACTTGATTTGGATGATGATCTAAATCACTTGCATGCATACATTTTTTTTCTTTATCTAATAAAGTTTAAATGGTAATCTAGCAAGTATAATGATCATTCTTCACGGGATGCCACATAAACTACACTGTTGATCAAATTAGGGACATCATCGAATTCACATCCAATGGCTCGCCGTGATCAATATCAACTCAACGAACCGGCTCTTTGAAGATTATTATCTTTTGTACTTGTAATTTATTTTTAAACCATTTATTTTGTAAGATTTTGGGACATTTTATTTGGTTGTAATTGTGGGTTTAGGACCAGCTATCTTTAGTGGCATAAATGTAATTGTTTAGTCATTTTAACCTTAAATAGAGTAAGTATAAATACTTGCTTAAGTAGGGTTTGTGGGGGAATTGAGAGATAAAACAAATTGCTACCT
>JBBMOL010000945.1:0-38760 GCA_037954665.1 Laguncularia racemosa | reverse complement strand
TCACATATTTAGGTTTTTTTCGTGTGAATAAATACTTCAAGTTCTCATGGTCTTATGAAAATTTTGCACTTCTTACCAGATAGATAATGTCTCCACAATTTCAATGCTATGATCACAGCTGTTAACTCTAGATCATGTGTGAGGCAATTCTTCTCATAAGGTTTTAGCTAGTGAAAGGTATATGCAATGACTCTCCCATCTTGTATTAGCACGCATCCTAAGCCTTGAGTTGATGTATCATTGACTACTTCAATTTTCTAGGTTTTGTTGTTTCTAGTCGTGGGGTTGCAGTTGATGAGGAGAAGGTTAGAGCCATTAAGGAGTGGCCTAGACCTAGGACTGCTAGTGAGGTGAGGAGCTTTCATGGACTTGCTGGTTTCTATAGAAGATTTATTAGAGACTTCAGCACTATAGCTGCACCTTTGAATGAGCTTGTGAAAAAGAATGTTGGATTTGCTTGGGGTGATGCACAAGAACAAGCTTTTAATGATTTGAAAGATAAATTGTGTAATGCACCATTGCTTGCTTTACCTGATTTTAACAAAACTTTTGAGATTGAATGTGATGCTAGTGGCATAGGGATTGGAGCTGTTTTGATGCAGGATCACAGGCCACTAATGTACTTCAGTGAAAAGTTGAGTGGAGCAGCACTGAAGTATCCAACATATGATAAGGAGCTGTATGCCTTGGTGCGCTCATTGCAGACATGGCAACACTATCTTTGGCCTAAGGAATTCGTCATTCACACTGACCATGAGAGTCTGAAACATCTAAAGGGTCAAGATAAGTTGAATAGAAGGCATGCCAAGTGGGTGGAATTCATCGAGACATTTCCATATGTGATCAAGTACAAGCAGGGTAAGGAGAATACTGTGGCTGACGCGCTTTCAAGAAGGTACACGTTACTTAACTCTCTTAGTGCATCTTTGCTAGGTTTTGAGTTGGTGAAGGATTTGTATCCACATGATATTGATTTTTCTGAGATTTTTGCTGCTTGTGTTGGTGGGACTGGACTGAATGATTATTTTGTGTCTGATGGATTCCTATTTAAGAAGAGTAAGTTGTGCATTCCTAGAGGATCTGTGAGGGAATTGCTTGTTAGGGAAGCACATGGAGGGGGCTTAATGGGGCATTTCGGGGTAGATAAGACCAATGTTATGCTAAATGAACACTTTTTCTGGCCTAGCATGAGACATGATGTGCATAAAGTTTGTCAACATTGCATTACATGTAGAGAAGCTAAATCTAAACTAAAACCACATGGATTATACACACCATTGCCTGTTCCTAATGAACCGTGGACTGCTGTGTCGATGGATTTTGTGCTTGGATTACCTAGAACTAGGAAAGGTAGTGACAGCATTTTTGTTGTGGTTGATAGGTTTAGTAAGATGGCTTATTTCATTCCTTGTCATAAAACTGATGATGCTACATTCATTGCTGATTTGTTCTTTAGAGAGGTAGTGCGTCTGCATGGCATACCTAAGAGCATTGTTAGTGATAGGGATGTAAAATTCTTGAGTCATTTTTGGAGAGTGTTGTGGGGAAAGTTGGGAACCAAGCTGATGTTTTCGACTACTTGTCACCCACAGACTGATGGGCAAACTGAGGTGGTTAATAGGACTTTAATTCAGTTGTTGAGGGCAATCATAGATAAAAACATTAGGACTTGGGAGGATTGTCTACCATTTGTGGAGTTTGCATACAATAGGGCTATTCATAGCACTACTCATTGTTCTCCATTTGAGATTGTATATGGTTTTAATCCACTTACTCCTCTTGATTTATTGCCATTACCACCTAACAAGTTTGTGAGTTTTGATGCTGATTCAAAGGCAGATTTTGTGAGGAAGCTACATAAGCAGGTGAAGGATAGGATTGAGAAACAGAATGCCAAGGTAGCTTCAAGGGTGAACAAAGGCAGGAAACCCATGATTTTTCAACCGGAGAGTGGGTTTGGGTGCATTTTCGCAAGGAGCGGTTTCCACTACAAAGGAAATCAAAGTTGAACCCCCGGGGAGATGGTCCTTTTCAGATACTTGAGAGGATCAATGACAACGCCTACAGAGTGGACTTACCAGGTGAGTATAATGTTAGTTCCACTTTTAATGTTGCTGATCTTAGTCCGTTTGATGTAGGTGATGCTTTGGATTCGAGGACGAATCCTTTTGAGGAGAGGGGGAATGTTATGGAAGAGTCACCGATCCAAGCTCAAGAGCCAAGTCAAGAAGAAGATCAAGTGGCTAAGGATGAAGTTCAAGGGGTTTCAAGTATGATTAGCTTGCCTCAAGGACCAATCACGAGATCAAGAGCTAAGAAGCTACAACAAACATTGAATTCTCATTTGCAAGGCTTGGTGAAGATCACGGTGAAGGACTTCAAGGGATTCAAAGCTTTGGGGCAAAAGAAGGCCAAAAGAACTTCATTTGATGAAAATAGCATCGGGTGAAGATACACCGGCTCAAGGCTGCCGGCCTTGGAGCCGGCCTTGAAAACGCCGATGTTTTGGTGCACTTTCAAGGAAGGCCACCGGCCTTGAAAAGTAGGCTGCCGGCCTAAATGGCCGGCCTTCTTTTTATGCGCACTTTTCACTTGTTTTGCGATTTCCATGTAATGTTTTAGGGTTTTCTCCTTTATATTCCGAACCTCCTCATTGTAAAACTTAGTTTTGAGATATTGAAAATACCAAAAAGCTTATTGCTTTGTTCTTTGTGTTCTTATTTGAATACATGCTCCTAGGAACAATCAAGGAAGATTGATCGACTTCTCTTGTGGATTGTTTCGAAATTAGGGCTTTCCATAGTTCTAATTCTTAGATCATTAACCTAAGTCAAACCTAAATTCTAATCTTCTTAAGGATTGATTTCCAAATTGGTGTCGTGGGTTTTCGTATTACTACATTGGGGGTTCACACTAATCAAAAGGGTTCTCAAGGCGTGATTGCGAAGGTTTTCGTATCACAATGACTCTCCCATCTTGTATTAGCACGCATCCTAAGCCTTGAGTTGATGTATCATTGACTACTTCAAATTCTTTCCTTGTCTTTGGTAATGCTAACATAGGTGCTATCACCAATTTCTCCTTTAGTGTTATACAACTATTTTCACAATCTTCATTCCAAACAAATTTGGCCTTCTTCTTTGTCAATTGGGTTAAGGGAGTTGCTAGCCGAGAGAACCCTTCCACAAACGTCTATAGTAGCCAACTAGTCCTAAAAAACTCTTGACCTCTATGATACTTCTCATTTTTGGTCAGTCAATCACTGCCTTTACCTTCTTAGAATCTATTGATATGTCATCTTTATTTACTACATGTCCTAAGAAGGATATTTGTTCTAGCTAGAACTCATATTTGCTGAACTTGGCATTATTTCTCTTCCTATAGTCTTTTTAGTACTTTTTTTAGATGTGTCTCATGTTCTTCCTTACTTTTGGAATAGATGAGAATATCATTTATGAATATTACTGCAAATTGATCTAGCAAATCTCTAAGCACTATGTTCATTAGATCCATGAAAGCAACTGGAGTGTTTGTAAATAAAAAAGGCATTACTAGGAATTCATAATGCTTGTATCGAGTCTTACAAGTAGTCTTTTCTATGTCTTCTTTCCTAATTCTTAACTGATGATACCTTAATCTTAAGTCAATTTTGGAGAAGATTTGAGTTCCTTGTAATTAGTCAAATAGGTCATCAATTTTAAAGAGAGAGAGGGTACTTATTTTCGATTGTGACTTAGTTTAGCTCCTTGTTGATATGCTTAATTAACAAAAGTATATACACACAATAAATGAATCAATTCCTATCAACACCAACTCCACAAGTGGCATGATCCCTAAATCCCTTACAAATCCAATTTGTAAATCAAATAATCTTAATACCAAATGATGATGTGCTCAGTAGGATCAAGCACACAGCACAAGATCCAATGGAAATCTAATCACCAAGACTACTAAAATGGCATGAATCCCTTATGCAAAAGGCTTCCACGAAAAATAGCAAATTCCACTAGCAATTGAATAATCACAATGACAATTCACTTATGGATCTAATTCCACTAAATTGCAAGCAATCTAATGATAGAAATGACCCTAAAATGACGTGATAATCAAGAACAAATAAGAACAACCCAAATCACAACTAGATATGACACACTAGCATGAAATGGAATCAACTTAGGAATTGATATTATTCACAAATCCTTAAGTTGCTACTCGCCATAATCCTTGAAGAATTGATAAGCGTCTTATGAAATTTAGAATATGAACCCTAATT
Organism: Laguncularia racemosa; assembly: GCA_037954665.1. Classification (NCBI taxonomy): domain Eukaryota; kingdom Viridiplantae; phylum Streptophyta; class Magnoliopsida; order Myrtales; family Combretaceae; genus Laguncularia; species Laguncularia racemosa. Next base: position 34,487 of record JBBMOL010000945.1, on the reverse strand, counting down.
CTCATGAAAAGAGGTAGCAATTTGTTTTATCTCTCAATTCCCCCACAAACCCTACTTAAGCAAGTATTTATACTTACTCTATTTAAGGTTAAAATGACTAAACAATTACATTTATGCCACTAAAGATAGCTGGTCCTAAACCCACAATTAAACCAAATAAAATGTCCCAAAATCTTACAAAATAAATGGTTTAAAAATAAATTACAAGTACAAAAGATAATAATCTTCAAAGACCGGTTCGTTGAGTTGATATTGATCACGGCGAGCCATTGGATGTGAATTCGATGATGTCCCTAATTTGATCAACAGTGTAGTTTATGTGGCATCCCGTGAAGAATGATCATTATACTTGCTAGATTACCATTTAAACTTTATTAGATAAAGAAAAAAAATGTATGCATGCAAGTGATTTAGATCATCATCCAAATCAAGTTCCCTGACCATCAAGATCGCAGGGTAGATTCCCATCACTTGTAGTCAATACATAATCTCATACTCCCATCCTTCTTCTTAATAAATAATACTGAAGTACCCCATGATGAGGCACTTAGCTTGATGAACCCATTTTCTTACAACTCTTGAAGTTAGGTCTTCAACTCAAACAATTTAGTAGGTGCCATTCTACAAGGTGCCTTAGATATCAGTGCCATTTTCGATACCAAATCAATGCAGAATTCTATCTTTTTTATTGGTGGTAAGCCTAGTAGGTTTTCTGGAAAGACATTTACATGCTCTTTCATGACATATACCTCTTTTAATTTCATAGCTTATCTTATCTCTATTGATAATGCTGATAATCTACCCTTATACCATAACTTATATGAGGAAAGTTATAGGCCTCTATGCATTCAACTTGAAAACTATTGGGTCTTCATTGGGGAAGTTAAAACAAACCATTAGATTGTGACAATTTGTAGTGGCGCAATACTTAAATAACCAATTTACCCCCAAGATTATATCAAATTCTATCATCTTTAACACAAACAATTTTGCTAGTGTTTTCTTTCTTTGTATTATAATTTCAACACCCTTACACATTTGATTTAATCTTCCTCCCACTCTAAAAGGAGTATTCACAACCATAACATTACTCAATAGCACAGGTTTCAATCTATATATATGCATGAATATAAGTGATATGCATGAATGTGTTGTACCCATATCAAATAACATATAAGTTGTATTTGAGTTAATAAGTAGTGTACTTACAATGGTATCTTAGTTTGAAGCATCTTATTGCTGTAAGGCAAATACTCGACTAGGTGCTCTTTGTCTTGGTCCTGAGTATTGAGGTCTACTCATTGGTCCTTAAGGTGTAGGTATTATAGGCTACTGTGTTAGGAACTATTGAGTTACTATAGTTGTCAGATTTGGATGGCACTATACTCAAAGAATTTGTACTCCCTTGGCTTACAAGTATAGCAAAAAGTTTGATAAATAGATTCTATGCAATTTCTACTATGATGTCTTGTCTTACCACAAGAGAAACATGCCCATTCGGGTTAACTGTATTGTTGTAACTCATGTGGTCCCAAAAATTTGGGACATCTCATTCTTGGTCCTACCTATGGTGGTAGAGGTAGTGCTAGAGGCACTAGCTTAGTTTAAAGAGGTCTAAGTGCAAAAGCTATAGGTCTGGCTTGATATACTATAGGCTTCTTTCATTTGTCAGCACATGGCACATTAGAGGTAGGTCTCTTTCCCAAGGCGATTCTTGCCCTACATGACCTTTTTTCCTCTATTCTTCTCCCGCATTACTCTAGGAACTTCGCTTTATCAACTAGCTATGCATACGTAGTTAATTGAAAGGCTTCTACTTCATGTTGGAGGTTAAGCTATAAGCCTGTCACAAATCTTCTTACCTTGGAGGCATCATCAATTTTGATAACTTCAAGTAAGAACTTGATCAAGTGGTTCAACTTCGCTTCATATGCCTCTACAGCTCAATTGTCTTACTAGTAGTTATACTATTTTGCCTCTATTTTATCCTTGATACTGTTGGGAAAATATTTCTCATAGAACAGCTCAATGAATCTTTACCACTAGATAAGAGCTCTTATTAACCTAGACATACTAGTCCACCAATCTGTAGTTGATGCCTTCAACATAAATGCTACAAATTTGACCTTCCTATCTTCTGCACCACAAATGCCTCAAACATCTTCTCTATTTCATTGATCTAATGCTTAGCTTCTATTAGATCATCAACCTATAGATGAAACTCCTTTGCTAACTGGATAAATTTGTCCAGTCTACATGGTTCTTCTGCAAGCCTAGTAGGTCTCATGGCCTATTGTTGCTGTTGTGCAGACATCCCTACTAAAGCATTTATAGTCTGTAGTAGTTAAGTAGTTATGATGTTAGCTTCATTTAGAGCTCCCTGCTGAGGGGGTCCTAGAAGATACTTTTCCTCTGAAGCATCTCCCCTTTGTCTAGCACTAGATGAGCCCTATCTAGTGTTTCTTCTAGGGGGGCCATTTTGTTTGAGATGAGGTAGTAGAATGGTTCCAAAAGTTAGAGTTAGTGTGAGGAGTTAGTAATAGTATACATCTATGTATACTTATGTCTACACACATATACATACATATATAAGTAAAGAAAAAATTTAAAAGAAGGTACAAGTAGATAAAATAATCGAAATAAAATAAAATAAAATAAACAATGGTCCCGCAATTTACCCACTCTCTTTATTTCTTATTATTCTACAGATTTCAATGCTTAATCCATCTTAGGATCATACTTTGTTTTCTATTGATTAAGCTTATACTTAATGATCAACAACTTAAAACTCAATGATAATCATACTTAAGTCCTATAGATCACAAACCTATACACTATTGATCATAACCTAAGCTTTGATACCACCTAAACTGTAATGCTCCAAAACTTGGAACACAATAGCCTACTATGTGTTATTACTACATAGCAACACATTAAGGCTCTAAATTTCCATATAAATTGAACTTGTTCATCTCCACTTTACATTCATATAATATTACTTTAATAAAAGAAACGAATGACTCTCAGGTGAGTTATTCCAATCTTTATTACTTAATTCAATTATATGAAATCTCAATCTAAAATTCATAATAACGTCTATCAACTATAACAATTAACATAATAAAAAGTCTACTAACTGTCTCCTTATCCTTAAATCAATAACCTAAAGTTCTACAATAGGTTTATCAATGACTTTCCTATTATTTCTCATTGAGATGGTAGTAATGTTCTCTTCCATACTCATCCCAATAATGACCTACTAAGTTTCCATTCTCATTATAATAAATATGCTCATTATTCTCACCTGCAATTGAAAAAAAAGGAATGAGCCTAAACTTAGTATGTGAATACCATAAACATGTACGTATCACACAACAACAATGTCACATACATATATGTAATAGTAATACTCAACACATCATATAATCTAATTACTTATAATCACTAATCCACAATCAACATAGTGGTACTCATGACCCCGATACATATATAGCATTTATATATATATATATATAATCATAATGAGAACTGCTACTGCAGGCCCTATCTTATCCTAATCTACTTTAGATCATTTCGATACACAATTCCATTAGGGACAATGCAACATACTGATAATTGGGATGCCCCCTAGAGATTTGCCATTACGGGCTCCTAAGTTGAGCCAAGCACAAGCAACATACACAATTAACTCCAACAATCAATTAAATTCATTAGATTGCTATGTTAGCAATCACAAGCAACAAATAAGGTAAATACGTGCTTGCAAGAGTATTCTCACTATAGTTTCTTATGTCTCTAAGAAAAAGATGTAGACTTGTTTAGGTATAAAGAACTAAACTTAGTTCTATTCTACAATTAATCTAGGTTTACTAATTGATTAGGTATATTCTAAATATATAATTCCTTTCCCCCAAGGTCTTATCGTGCATTTATCTTATTTTAGAATCATGGAGATACAAAATAGAATTAAAGTATGAGTGTTCCAAGATAACACAATGATGTGAGAGGCCATACAAAGGAATACAGCTAGAGCATGGTCGTGCTAATGGTTGTGTATCTTTAAGTGTGATTTTTATCATTTCAGCACACTCAAGCACATGATTGTGTATCTAGCTGTGTAACTTTTTGTGGATTTTTGTAATTTGACACACTCAAGTATATGAGCATGTCCTTTGTCTATGTATCCTTCTATACACACTCGTGTTTTACACAAGTAGGTACACATGTGTGTATTTGATAGTGTACAACACTATTCATCATGAACTCTTATTCCCTTTTTCCAATTTTGTTCTTAAGCCTAATTTCTATGATTTTAAGCCTAATTTATAAATGTATCTACTAATTCTAATGCATAATTGGGTTCATTTGTAATATATAATTTGGTTCAAATGCATATTTCTAAGCTTAATATATTCTAATTGTCTTTACTAGTTTACTCCATTATATCAAAGAAAAATCTTAATGAGTGTTATAACAGTCAATTACTTTACAATCACTCTAATATAGCTTCCAATCACTTTCTCTGCTTTATATCACTTAGCTTTACACACATGATAAATCACAAAAACTACAAGGAAAAACAAAAACAGTTAACTTCAAAAATGAAGTTTTTAGCCTTTGAGGACTTTAAGAAATATTGATCCTCTACATTATTTGATCAAGCATAAAACTTTAAAAACTCATTCAATCTTCTCTATTTTATGCTCTATTCTACTATGTTTCATATGATTGTCTTGTCCATCTTTCTTCATATTTATAATGTTGTTTCAACATTCAAATCTTGATTTTCTCCTTAATCTTAACCATCTTCATTATTTGGTCTTTAATTTCTTCATTCAAATTCCTTGCGCCACTAGATCTTAGATGATAGTTTGAATTAAATGTTGATAATCTCTTGTAAATGCTTCAAAATCCTTCCTTTTTTTTTCCTCTTCAAGTCAATAATTAGCTTCCCATATATAATTGTCTTTTTAATTGATAAAAATTTATCCCACAATAACAAATCTTACTTTATTGAAACAGGTCAAATATGTTACCCAATTATATTTAATCTGTGGAGGTAGGTCTTGACCTATATTAAGTTATTCCCTTTATTTACCTTTTTATCTCCATAAAACTATATTCTTCTATAAAATTATCATTCCATTGTACATCTTTACTTTTCTCTTCTTTGGAATCTTCTTGTTTTGGTTTTGCTCTTTAGAGTGAACATTTCGACGATGTAATTCTTCCTTCTTTTACTATTTGAAACAATTTGCTTTTAGAAACCAAACATCTATTTAACTAAATATACTTACTCCAAATAACTTAATTCCACATACTACAAAATATATCAATAAATCATAATAAATTTATACCTTTCTCTAACCTCTTGACATATAAATTTATTTTTCGATCTCTTATTCATATCTTTTATTAACATCAAAACATTCTTTATTAATTTATTTTTAACATTCTCTTCCTTTTTGATGATAACATAACCTTTTATATAAACTTATCTTTTACTCTCTTTTTGTAAAATTTTTGTATTATGTCAAATTCTTTATTTTTAAAATTGATTTTTATAGATGGATAAATTTGATTTATAGACTTTTAACCTAATATTTTAATGGATTTGACTCTTTGGGCCAAGGTGATAGGACTCAAAGAGTCAAGCTCATGTATATTGGGATGATCAAGGGAGGTTTAGTATGGTAGGCTTAGAAGAAGGCCCATTAAATTGGTTAGTCCAATCTAACCTTTCTCGATAAAGCTCATATATTAAAGGCTTTTAATGAGCCTGAATTCATGAGAGGCCCATATAAGGCTCATTCACTCATGACCGTCGATTGCCATCACCATATGATGGATGAGATTCATAATTGGAGCCTATAAATACTTAAGGTATCCTTATTCAAAGAGGGGAACTTTTTTTTGGAGAAACACTGTTACTCTACCGAATTTTTCTCTCAAAAGATTAAAACCACAATATATTAAAGAATACCTACCTGTCACTAAAGCACTTGAGCCCTCTTGAGATCACTTACTCCTCCTCTCCATCCCATTCATCCTTAATCATCTTCATATGTGTTGCTTTTCTCATTTGGCCTTATGTAGCATGTTCTCATATGGTATACACATGACCTTTACACTTGGTCTCATTCACCCACATTCTTTTGGTGACTTCGTTGGGGAAGAGAAGTTAATGATATGGTACCTTCAAGGAAAAGGGTACTAGACTCTATTGATGGTAATAATAAAAAACTTGATGCCAATGTTGAATCTACTGAACAAACTATGCTTGCCTTTGTTGTTTTGAACTAAGGAAACACTACACAAAGAGGGTGTTCCTGATAATGTTCAATTTATGCAAGTAATTCAAGAAAACAATAGAAAGATGGGTCTCTTTAGCACAATGACGACTCAATTCATGTTTGATATGGCCACTGTTGCTACTACACATTAGGGTATGGCTTTGCTAAACCCTGTTAATGCCGCATCGCAATGCGCCCTTCAAGTGCCTCATCAAATTGACCCTCTTATTGCTAATGAACAAGTTATAGTTGAAGAGTAAGCTTTTACACAAAACCTTGTTGAAGAGTAAGCTCTTACAAAAAACCTCCACCTGCACAACATCTAGCAATTAAGGTAAGAGAGATAGGAATCCAAATTGGGGGCACTTCGTCTTCATGCAGTACTCCACGCATTACAATTGCTAAATCGGTAAATCATCCTAATCCTATCTTCATTACACTAGTAGAGGTTAGAACTTTTACTTTAAGAGGTTTATTTGTTACTAAGGAAGATTTAGATACATATTTGAAAGAGATACAAATGAAATCTTCTATAAGAGTGCTAGAACTCAAACTCCCTTATCATTAATGTATTGCTATGAAGCCCTATTTAAAGGACTATGTGAACCCTAAGTTCATGCTCTTTAATGGTAAAAAGGGACATGCTAAGGAGCATTTGTTAAAATTTATCGAGATGTCAAAAGTTTATGGGTTGGATGATGATGAGATCCATGATGAGAGCCAAGCCGGAAGAAGAAATGTGGATCCTCTTGAAGTGTCGCCTGGACCGATCACAAGAAATCAAGTGAAATGATTCAAGGAAGCACTTAACTGGTTGATAAAGGTTGTCCATGAAGCCGGAAAGGATTGGAGCAATCATGAAGTTGGAATGGATTGGAGCAATCATGAAGTTGGAACGGATTGGAACAACCATGGGAAGACCCTTGCTTTTATACAAGTCACACCGGACACGGGTTGAAGAGGGTCGTGTATGTGACCGGAATGTGCACAGAAAAGTACACGGCCAAAGTACACGGTCGTGTACACGGCCGTGTATCCCTTACCGGCCAGCTTGTTCTGTTTTCGTGTTTTTATGCAACTTATCTAAGCTACATCGTTTTGGACTTGTTTTTCACAAATTGTAACCCTAGTATAAAAGCTCATAGGGTTTAGAACAACATAGAATATACATCTTTTGAACATTAAACACTTTTGAGAGGCACCTCTCTTGGTTCTTCAAGAACTAAATCGAACTTATCGGATTAATTTCCGTGGCGTTCATCCCGACTTATCAATCGGTCTTTCATCTCGATTGTGGCATCTTCATTTTATACCAAGGTTCTTGTCTCGCTTATAGACAACGGGTCGCGATTTCCACTTTAGGTGTTTGGACGTCTTAGGCAACGAATTCCGAACGTATTGGTATTGGGTTTCATCACGGGTTGGCGTGGTTCGTATCAGTTTGGTATCAGAGCTTAGGTTTGTCAAAACATCAGTTCGGTTTGAGGAAGGTAATATCAAAACCCTAACTCCAATCGTTCATATCCATTGTTAGCATTCAATTTCGTAATATTAATTGTCTTTTGATAGTGTAGTATCTACTAGTTGATTGTTAAAAAAAAAAAAGAGTAAAAATCACGACAAAAAAAAAGAAGAAGAGAAAAGAAAAGAAAGACAAGAGAAACGTGATCAAAAGCAAAAAAAATAGAGACAAAAAAAAATTCGGATAGAAAAATAGAGGAAAATTTACGAACCCTAGATTTGTTTTTTTTTTTTTGAATTCTACGAAAAGGGAATTGGTGTAGTTTGGGTTAGTTCTAAGAGAATTGAGAAGAGGAATTGGCGAGTTGATATCATCGTTGTTTGTGAGAATACACGAGTGACTGTGTGATATTATCATTTGAGCGAAACACGTAAGGGAGTGTATCGTGAGGTTTAATTTTATATATATTTGTGTTAGTACTAATCTTTTCTGCAAGAACTATGTCGAGACAACATTCTCCTGAAGGTGAGAGGGAAGGTTTGATGCTAGTTTAGTAATTGAGGCGTTGAGGGGAGAGATGAAGAGGATGTTCCAAGAGGGAATGGAACAAATTCATGAGACGGTAGAGCAAAGACTAGAGCAATCCACAAATGTATTCCAAGGGCGTAAGAAGCAGAGTCGTTCTAGGAGAGTACCGAGGGGTGGAGATGAAATGTCGGATGATGACTTTGATGAGCCTTCTGTCGGGAGTTATAGAGGTTATAGTGGTCGGAATAGAGGAATTAGGGATTGGGAAGATAGAGGAGATAGGAATAGAGAGGACGATCAATTGAGTAGCATAAATATGAAGATTTCTCCTTTCCAAGGGAAGAATGATCTCGAGGCGTACTTAGAGTGGGAGAAAAAGGTGGAGATGGTGTTTGATTGTCATAACTATAGTGGGAGAAAGAAAGTGAAACTTGCTGCCATTGAGTTTTCAGATTATGCTATAGTGTGGTGGGATCAATTAATGTTGAATTGAAGAAGGAATGGTGAGCCACCTATTGAGTCTTGGGAAGACATGAAAAGAGTGATGAAGAAGCGGTTTGTGCCTACGTATTACTATCGTGAATTGCACAACAAGTTGCAAACTCTGAGGCAGGGAAGCCGAAGTGTAGATGAGTATTTCAAGGAGATGGAAGTCACTATGATTAGGGCGAATGTAGAGGAGGATAGAGAGGCTACAATGGCTAGGTTTTTTGGGGGGTTGAATAGAGAAATCCAAAATGTGGTTGAATTGCAGCATTATGTAGAATTGGAGGATATGATTCACATGGCTATAAAGGTTGAGAACCAGCACAAGAAGAAAGGTAGTAGTAATGCACGGTTTCCACAAGGTAATGGTTCATCCACTTGGAAGACCAACCAATGGAAGAAAGAAGAAAAGCCTTTACCCACCAAACCAAAAGGGGAGCTGAGGCAAGCGGGTTCTACTCCTGGTAATCAAGGTAATCCTGAATCTTCTACTTCTAGAAATCGTGACATTAGATGTTTTAAATGCCAAGGTAGAGGCCATATTGCTAGTCAATGTCCAAATAGGCGTGTGATGATTTTGCGTGATGATGGTGAGTATGAGACTGAGGGGGATAGTGAAGAAGATGATATACCTCCATTAGAGGATGCTAGTGATGATGAGGAGCCTGCAATAGGAAGGCTAGTGGCAGTAGTGAAGCGAGCTTTGAATGTGCAGGTAAAGGAAGAAGAGGAGGTGCAAAGAGAGAATATATTTCATACTAGATGTTATCTAGGAGATCACATTTGTAGTTTGATCATTGATGGAGGGAGTTGCACCAATGTAGTGAGTAATTTTATTGTTGAGAGGCTGGGGCTCAAAACTGTTAGACACCCTAGTCCATATAAATTGCAGTGGTTGAATGATAGTGGAGAGACTAAGGTGAGTAAGCAAGCATTGATTGGGTTTCGCATTGGTAGGTATGGGGATGAGGTGTTATGTGATGTAGTGCCAATGCAAGCATGTCATGTGTTGTTGGGGAGGCCATGGCAATTTGATAGGAAGGTTGTTCATGATGACTTTTCTAACAAGTATACACTTGTTCACCAGGGGAAAAGCTTTAATCTTAAACCGTTAACACCTAAGCAGGTGTATGAGGACCAGTTGCAGCTACAACAGTCTTTTGCAAAACATAAGGTAAGTGAAAAGCAGAGGGAGAGTGAGAGAGCAAAAGACAATGAGAAAGAAAAGGAATATAAAAGTCAAGATCAAAAGGAAAAAGAGAGGAAGGCTGGAAAGAGTGTGAGAGGCCAAGTTGAAGGGGGATCAACTTTGGTGGTGAGTGAAAAGGAGGGGGCAGCCTTGCAAAAGGAGAGTTGTGTGGCAAGAGCGAGTTTAGTGAGGAGAGCGTTAGTGATGAAGCAACCTATGTTGTTGCTGGTTTTTAAGGAAACATGTCTCAATACTAACGAACTATCTAACTCTTTGCCTAGTGTGGTTGTGTCTATTGCGCAGGATTTTGAAAATGTCTTTCCAAAGGAACTCCAAAGGCAGATAGATGAATTAATGGAGAAGGGGTACGTGAGAGAAGGCATAAGTCCATGTGCAGTGCCTGTGATTTTGGTGCCTAAGAAGGATGGGACATGGAGAATGTGTGTTGATTGCCGCACCATCAACAACTTTACGGTAAAGTATCGTCATCCCATTCCTTGTTTAGATGACTTCTTTGATTGGTTATATGAGTATAGTGTCATTCCTCGTGAGCCATGGATAAACATTTCCATAGATTTTGTGTTAGGATTATCTAGGCCTAGGCATGGTCGAGATTCTAATTTTGTGGTTGTGGATAGGTTTTTAAAACGGTTCATTTCATTTCTTGTCATAAAACTGATGATGCTATACATATTGTTGATTTGTTCTTTAGAAAGGTAGTGCGTTCGCATGGTATACCTAGAAGCATTGTTAGTGATCGAGATGAGAAATTTTTGAGTCATTTTTGGAGAGTATTGTGGGAAAAGTTGGGAACTAAACGGATGTTTTCAACTATTTGTCACCCACAAATTGATGGGCAAATTGATGTGGTTAACAGGACTTTAATTCAATTGTTAGGGGCAATCATAGAGAAGAACATTAGGACTGGGAAGGATTGTCTACCATTTGTGGAGTTTACATATAACAGGGCTTTATATAGCACTACTCATTGTTCACCATTTGAGATTGTGTATGGTTTTAACCCATTGGTTCCTGTTTATTTATTGCCATTGCCACTTAACAAGTCAGTGAGTTTTGATGCTGATTCTAAGGCAGATTTCGTGAGAAAGCTACATGCACAGGTAAAGATTAGGATTGTAAAACAAAATGCCAGGGTCGCTTTAAGGGTGAATAAGGATAGGAGACCCAAGATTTTTCAGCCTGGAGATTGGGTTTGGGTGCATTTTCGCAAGGAGAGTTTTCCATTGCAAAGGAGATCCAAGTTGAACCCTAGGGGAGACGGTCCATTTCCGATGCTTGAGAAAATCAATGATAATGCCTATAAGAAAAATTTACCAGGTAAGTATCCAGTAAGTGTCACATTTTATGTTACTGATCTGAGTCCATTTGATGCAGGCAATGATTTGAGGACAAATCCTTTTCAAGAGGAGGGGAATGATGAGAGCCAAGCTGGAAGAAGAAATGTGGATCCTCTTGAAGTGCCGCCTGGACCGATCACAAGAAATCAAGTGAAACGATTCAAGGAAGCACTTAACGGGTTGATAAAGGTTGTCCATGAAGCCGGAAAGGATTGGAGCAATCATGAAGTTGGAACGGATTGGAACAACCATGGGAAGACCCTTGCTTTTATACAAGTCACACCGGACACGGGTTAAAGAGGGTCGTGTATGTGACCGGAATGTGCACAGAAAAGTACACGGTCGTGTACACGGCCGTGTATCCCCTGCCGGCCAGCTTGTTCTGTTTTCGTGTTTTTACGTAACGTATCTAAGCTACGTCGTTTTGGACTTGTTTTTCACGAATTGTAACCCTAGTATAAAAGCTCCTAGGGTTTAGAACAACATAGAATATACATCTTTTGAACATTAAACACTTTTGAGAGGCACCTCTCTTGGTTCATCAAGAACTAAATCGAACTTATCGGATTAATTTCCGTGGCATTCATTCTGACTTATCAATCGGTCTTTCATCCCGATTGTCGCGTCTTTATTTTATACCAAGGTTCTTGTCTCGCTTATAGACAACGGGTCGCGGTTTCCACTTTAGGTGTTTGGGCGTCTTAGGCAACGAATTCCGAACGTATTGGTATTGGGTTTCGTCACGGGTTGGCGTGGTTCGTATCAGATGATGATTTAAACTTAAGGAATTCTCGAAGTCCCTCATAGAGAAGGCATATACGTGGCATGTTAATCTTCCCCTAGGTTTAGTGGATTTATGGGGAAACATGTGCAAGATGTTTTTTAAAAAAATTTCTCAACTAAAGTGGGGGTGACCTTCATTGACATGGGAAGGATTCGTCAAAAGCTAAAATAATACCTCATGGACTATATTGAGCGATTTAAAGAGCGTTCCCTTGGTATTCAAGATATATGTGACAAAAGGAGTTAGTAAAAATTTGTATCTAGGGAATGTTTATTGAATATGCTATTCATTTGGAGAATTTATCCTTGGCCTTATTTGCAGCATTAGTTGAAAATGTGTGATGAACCAATAACTCCATTACATAACAAAAGGGCGAGCATGCAAGATTTAATAAGCAAAGCTATCCATGAATTCAATTCAGTTCAAGGCAAGGATTCCAAGGTAGGTAAGAAACCTAGAATGGAGAAATCTAAGTTTGAGAAGTTGACATACCTAAGCTTAATAGGTAATGTGCATGCAATGCTTGACATATGGCTGTGGGATGGAAATATCAAAATTTCAAGAGTTGAGTGCCTCCCTACCCTTAAGGAGAGGAATGATCTAAAATTTTGTAGATTTCATAGAATTATAGGACATTCCACTAAAGATTGTTTCACCTTAAAAAAGATATTTAATGAGAGGGTACAGACTAGGGAGCTTATCATTAAAGTTAACAACATTCACAATAATCTCCTTCCAACTCATAACAATCAATGTGAAGTAGTGAATGCCATCACTCATGAGCCTACTACTATAGAAACAATAATGAGCTACCTATTGAGATACGTAAAGAAAAATGAGAATTAACTGAAATTAAAGAGGATAAGTGTCCTCTTGTAGTTGCAACACTCTTGAAAATATCACAATTTAGGAACTTCTATGACCTTCTCGTGTTTTATGAGAAGGTTAGCTTGTAGCAGTTGTTGTATTTATGCAAGTCTCTAAAGGTCAATATGCGGAGTGTACTGTAACACAACCTTTGGAAAGGATGGCAAGTGCACTTGAGAATGCTACTTTTTTCGCTAATGTTGATACGTGTGTGTAAACACCCCATTTTTGCCCTAGGAATGAATAATAATCAATTTCCAATTTTTTCCAATTTTTCCCTAATTTAGCATAAATAATAAAAATATTTAAAAAAATAAAAATAAATAGGAAAACACATCAATTTTGAAAAATGATTTCAGAAATGGCAATAATAAGTGTCGAGTCTAATTTTTGAATTCCCATTCCTAATCCGATCTAAACTAGACCCTATGCTCATCTAATGTAGATCATCGACTTGAGTTAGGAATTTCGTTTAATTTTGGAGTCGCCACTCAACTGTTGTTGGGAAATATTGAATTAAGACTAAAGGAGCGAATTAGTCTTAATTTAGACCACTAGTCGTCGTTGTTTCCTTTTTTCGTTTTTGTGAAAAAAGGAAAAGGGAAAACCAGAGTTTCTAAGTCCGGAGGCTAACCTATTAAAATCTTTACGGTTACCACCTAATCTCCTGAAATTGTTCCTCTTTAGAAATGTGTTTTTATTGTGTTTCTGTTACTTTTTATTATGTTTTTTGAATTATTTTAAGAAAATGATTTTTTATTCATTTTATGGGTTAACCCGGATGGGTGCCTACGTACCTGCTACTCAAGATCAAACAAGCCGTAGTTCGCTTTTCTGAAAACCTTAAGTTGGTTTGGTGAATTTTAATTTATGAAACCTCTTTTAGTTTATGTTCTTACCATTTTTGGGATTTTTTTCTAAAAAAACTTCTAAGCCTAAGCTTTGATTTTATTTTGAAAATGATTTTAGGGAAAAACATCAATTTTGGATTTATTTGAAGAAAAGGATTTTTCTAAGTGCTAAAACTCATTTTTTATGATTCTTTTATAATTTTTGAATTTTTTTATGATTTTTATGATTTTTTTGTTATTTTTGGGAATTTTTGTTGATTTTCGTGATTTTAAGTTTATTATCTATCCTATCTAAAATTTATTATTATTTTCCTAACATTTTTCTTGTTTTATTATTTTTTGATTTTTTATTTTACATTATTAAATCCTAAAAAAAAACCTAATTTCTACATTTTTCTATTTATTGAAAATGGAAACAAATAAATAACTAATAACTAAACAAATAACAAAAACCAATAAATAAATAACTAAGCAAATAACAAAAATAAATAAATAAAAAATAAATTAATTCGGAACAAATAAATAAACAAAATAAGTAAATTAAATAAAAAAATCCGGAAAATCCGACTTACCTGGATCCGGGTCGGTGCGCGGGTCGGGTCGGTCGGGTTGAATCGGGTCGGGTTGGATCAATCGGACACAGCGGCGGGGAAGGCTCGTTCACGATGTTCCAGTGGCCTTTTGCGGCGGGTGAGGTGTCTAATCCTAGCTTCTCAAGGTTGCTGAATCCAATGATGGCGGTGGTTTGCTCCCAGATCGCCTCCTGGTGGTGGTTCAACTCCGGCTGGTGCTTCGCAGTTTTGGGTCTCCTCCGATGCTCTCCGATTTGCACTCTTTCCTCACTTTCTCTCAATTCTGATTTGTGTTTTTGCTTCCTCCCCTCCTCCTCTATTTATAGGCACTTGAAACCGAGTTGGATAAGCTCGGATTTCCTCCGATTGAAGCTGATCGGATTTTCGGTTAGAAAAACCAACTCCGATTTGTGTTAATCCCTCGATTTGTTGCGATTTGATTCTAATTAGATAATGTTTATCTTATTTATGTTGAAGATCTATTGGATTTGTGCAAAAAAATCGAATCGAAACGGTCGAAATACAAATTTTTCCTTCTGCCGGCGATCTCGGGCTCGAGGTAGGAGACGATCACGTGCGTGCGCTTCCTCCAGCCAATCAGATGCTGCCACGTGTCCTGGGTAAATGAAAAATTCGCAAAACGCGGAAACTGCTTCCCCCGCGTTTCGAACCCTTGACCTCGCACCTGCACCACGCGCCTTAGCCCATGGTCCGGACCAGTTGAGCTAGCCTACTTTCCTGATTTTTCTAATTTCGCAAATTGCATATATGCAATGCGATTTTTCTATTTTTTTGTATTTTTTTGAAAATTCCAAATTTTGTAAAAATTGTTTATTATTTATTATTGCTATTTCTGAAATCATTTTTCAAAATTGATGTGTTTTCCTATTTATTTTTATTTTTTGAATATTTTTATTATTTATGGTAAATTAGAGAAAAATTGGAAAAAATTGAAAATTGATTATTATTAAAAATTATTGATTCCTAGGGCAAAAATGGGGTGTTTACAATAAGCAATAAATAATTTTTATAAATTTTTGAAATTTCAAAAAATAAAAAAATCACATTGCATATATGCAATTTGCAAAATTAGAAAAATCAGGAAAATGGGCTAGCCCAGCTGGTCCGGACCATGGTCTAAGGCGCGTGTAGGAGGTCTCGGTCGCAGGTTCGAAACGCGGGGGAAGTAGTTTCCGCGTTTTGTGTTTTTCTTACTCACCCAAGACACGTGGCAGCCTTTGATTGGCTGGAGGGAACGCATGCGCCGGTGCCGGGTGCATGATCGTCTCCTACCTCGGGTCCGAGATCGCCGGCGAAGGAAAAATTCAAATTTCAGCCGTTTCGATTCGATTTTTTGCACAAATCCGACAGATCTTCAACAGAGTTGAGATAAACATCATCCAATTGGAATCAAATCTCAACAAATCAAAGGATTTACACGAATCGGAGTTGGTTTATTTAACCGCCGATCCGATTTGCTTCGATTGGAGGAAATCCGAGCTTATCCAGCTCGATTTCAAGCGCCTATAAATAGAGGGGGAGGGGAGGAAGCCAAATCACAGATCACAATTGAGAGAAAGTGAGAAAAGAGAACAAATCGGAGAGTATCGGAGGAAACCCAAAATCGCGATCACCGATCGGAACTGAGCCACCACCAGGAGACGTTCTGAGAGCGAACCACCGCCACCATTGGATTCAATACCCTCGAGAAGTTAGGAATTGACACCTCACCCGTTGCAAAAGGCCGCTGGAACGCCGTGAACGAGCACTCTCCGCCGCCGTGCCCTACCGATCAGACCCGACCCGATTCGACCCGACCGACCCGACCCGCGCACCGACCCAGATCTAGGTAAGTCGGATTTTCCGGATTTTTCCAATTTATTTATTTTTTTCGTTTATTTATTTTTATTCCGATTTTATTTATTATTTGTTATTTATTTATTAATTTGTTGGTTATTTATTTATTTGTTTGTTTGTGTTTTATTTTCAATAAATAAGAAAATGGTAGAAATTAGATTTTTCTAGGATTTAATAATGTAAAAATAGTAAAAAAAAATAATAAAAAATATAATAATAAAAAAATAGATAATAAAAATGTAGAAAAATAATAAAAATATTATAAAAATAATAATAAAACTTTAGATTTTAAAATAGGATAGATGATAACTTAGGATAAAATTTTTAACAAAAATTATAAAAATCATAAAAATTAATAAAAAATTCAAAAATTATAAAAAAATTATAAAAATGAGTTTTAGCACTTAGAAAAAATCATTTTCTTCAAATAAATCCAAAATTGATGTTTTCCCTAAAAATCATTTTCAAAAATCAAATTAAAGCTTAGGATTAGTTTTTTTAGAAAAATCCCAAAAATGATAAAAACATAAATCAAAAGAGATTTCAAAAGTAAAATTCACAAACACACTTAAAGTTTTCAGAAAAAGCGAACTACGGCTTGTTTGATCCTGACTAGCAGGTACGTAGGCACCCATTTAGGTCAACCTATAAAAATGGAATAAAAAATCATTTTCTTAGAATAATAAAAAACATAATAAAAAGTAACAGAAACAAAATAAAAGACATTTTTAGATGGGAACAATTTTAGGAGACTAGGTGGTAATCGTAAGGTTTTAATAGGTTAGCCTTCGGACTTAGAAACTCTGGTTTTCCCTTTTCCTCTTTTCACAAAAACGAGAAGGGGAAATAACGACGACTAGTGGTTCAAATTAAGACTAGTTCACTCCTTTAGTTTTAATTCAACATTTCCCAACAACAGTTGGGTGGCGACTCCAAAAATCAAACGAAATTCCTAATTCAAGTCGAGGATCTACATTAGATGAGCATAGGGTCTAGTCTAGATCAGATTAGGAATGGGAATTCAAAAGAATAGACTCAACAGGATGGCGACTCCACTGGGAACCCATTCCAGTAGGCTAGCCACCTAAATCTCCTCAAGTTGTTCCTTTTTAGGTTTCAATTATTATTCCGTTACTAACTTTTCAAGCATTAGTTAGATTTTAGTTTTCTTTACTGTGGCGTGTGCATGTATAAGTTTGTGTGAATAGATGCGGTCGAACCCGGACCGTCCTAGAAACCTAAGTCGGGGAGCCATTGTGTAGGTTTCTGGCGAAATGAGTTGATCACCGTTCGGGACCGATTAGGCTACCCCACCCAATGCTTCGAAATGGCCTGAGATCCATTTCTCCGAGAATGCAGGAGGCCATAGAGCTTGGGGACCAATTAGAACCAACCTACTTGCATACATAACATCATAAGGTTGACAATTGATGATGATGTAATGGTTTGTTGTTTTGTTTTGGAGTTCAAATCTATTTCCCTGTAATGTTTCATAGTTCTGTTTGTAATTAGGCAATTTCTTATTGTAATAGATGGCTAGCATCGCAGTCGACCGCCTCCTCTGCAAAGAAATTCAGGTGTACAAACCTTTGGACCCAAAGTTGGTATTGGACCATTGGTTTACCTTATACAACCCGGAGGAGCAGGCCTTCATCCAGCAAAAGATAGGCCCCATCCTCTCACTAACAAAGATAGAGGCGAATTTGCCTTTGGTACGGGCCATGCTCTAGTTATGGGAAGTCGAGCCCGCAGCTTTCTTTATCGGGCCGCATGAAATCACCCCTACTTTGGAAGAGTACACCCAGTTACTACAGGCTCCAACACTGACTGACTAAGTCTATGCACCCAGTTAGCCGACTACTAGGCATCTGTAAAACAGCAGTCAACAAAGCCCTAGCAGACTGTAATGGGTATTGCATACGAATGGATGATTTAGAAGCCTGGTTTATCGCCCGAGAAGACAATGGGGATAGAAAGGACATACTGTGTGGGGACCCCAAGACTTACAAACGGAGAAGGGTGAATGCTTTCATCTTGACAACTTTCGCCACTATACTGTTCCCCACCGGGACCTTCTATATTCACTACCGGGTTGTAGAGTTGGTAACCCAATTCCTGGAGGGAAGATCTTACATCCCGGCGCTACTGGCTGAACATGTCCGTGATGGGACGATCTGACCGTTCTAACAAGTTTAAACCTTTACTCAATCTTAGCTTACGATCAGTTCTCAGGCAAGTGTACCTATTGACTAGCAGTATAGCATAGGAGTACAGGTATCGATCCCACGAAGACTTATAAGTACTAGTACTAACGATTCTCCTACTATCTAACTTCTCACTATTGATGATCTCAACTATCCTAATTATTGCCTAAACCTGAAAGAAACAAATAAAATGAACAAAGTAAATGTAATCAAACACTCCCTTAATTAATTCAATGATCTAAACATACCCTGCCCAAGATCCACCCCTAATTCTCATGTAGCTTTTACTCAATTCCACACTATCCAATGATTAATATCCAAACTTTGATCTGCGGAGTTTCTTACACTAGATTAGAGTCTTTCTCAAGATCAATAATCCCTAATCCTAATTAAGCTAATTAAGATCTCTCTTCAATTAACATAATCAAGATTGCGTTAGAATCCTAGGACTCTCAATTGAACCAGACCGCAATGACCTCGTTCAATACAGAAGACCTCCTATAACTTATCTCTAGGATTACAAGGGGTCTTTTTATTCATGCAAGATCTACTCTATTACCGATTTCTCAATCTTAATAACAGAGATATAATTCCATCCTAATATTGCGCACATATCAAGATGAATAAACTATAATTGCAACATGAACAAACTCAAAGAATAGAATTAAATTATTGAACATAACATCAACAATTCTGTCACATGATACTCAGGGGTTTCTCAAGGGAATGGGTATGAAACAATTAGCCACTCATGAATCTAATAAGAAGAGCAAAATATAAAATAATTGAGTCCATAAAGAAAATTCGAACACGAAATATCTTGGCTTCCAATCCGAAACTATTCTGGCAACAGCTTCTCTTCTCTAGGGTTTCTCTCGTGCCGCCTCCTCCCTCTTTCTCATTAGGGTTGTTCTATTTATACTTCTTGAGGCATGGCCGAGCATCTTCAACTGGAAAGATACGATTCTATCTTTCCTTTTCCAAGTGAATCTCGTCAAGCGAATAACGGTCGCCTGGCACGCCTAACGGTACGGCCAGATTTCAAACCGTGTCTCCCTCTAGACGAAAATATGTAACTCCTCAATCTTGCTCAGTGTTTGGCACGGCTAGGAACACGGCTAGCAGCACTGGTAGCAACACGGCTAGAAGCACTGGTAGCAACACGGCTAGAAGCACAGCTAGACTATAACCCGTGCCAAGTTCTGGAGCTTTCCATGTCTTCACAGCGTATGCCACGGCTTCAAACACACCCATATCACAAGCCGTGCTTCCTTTCCAAGTGATGCTTTCATCTTCAGGTGCGCCCACGGTTTATGACACGGCCGTGGCCTTCCACGTGTTGTCCATGAGTAACTTTAACTTGATCATTTAAGCTTCAATTATGCTCCTTTTGTGATCTTTCTCCTTCTCTTTGGTATTATACCCTGAAACATATATTTATCTGTTAAATACCGAATCCGCATTGATTTTATTCAAAAGATTATACAAATTCATCAGTAATGCCCATGATTTACCAAGGTTAATTTACTCTTATCAAATTTCCCCACACTTAAGGTTTTGCTTGTCCTCAAGCAAACACAGATTAAGAAAACCCAAAGGACCAGTTCTCATATGTTCCCGCAATTAAAAAGATATTTCAGCATCATCGATTTCATGCTACACCTTAATCATTGATAATCTTTACTCAATCTTACCATTAGTTGTATACAAAATACAAATACTAAAATTCCCAAAGCTAATCCAAGTGAATCAAACTTTTACCCTTATCATTTAAACTAAAATTCCCAGAGTCAGAATTGTCACAAGATCGATACTAGTAAAATAAAGTATACCATCCTTTTAACCACTATTGTAAGCAACACAACAGGGACTAAAGGCATGTTGTATCCACTTGTCTCCTAGCTCTTCCTTTTCTGTTTCATCCAATTCCTTTACCATTGAAGCACTTAACTAAGTTAACCGACCCATGTAACAAACTTTCGATTAATAATCCCGAGTTCATCACTCGAGTTAACAGACGTTATTCCCTCAGCGTAGAAGGTGTCCCTCGGATTTACTTGTTCGAGTCTAGTTAACTCAATTACTTAATTAATTAAGACGGTTTCCTTGGTCAGTAAGTCCCAGACCAGGCGATCTTAGGCTACTAGGTTTTAAAAATACCCCTTCGAACCTCTACCATCTCAATTAATCAACTATCATTTATATAAGCTCTTTTAAGTTCATTTTTCTCAGACTTTTCTCATGACCCTTGTAGCGAGCTTTCAGCCATTGATCCCAAGTTCGTCACCCGAGTCAATAGATGTTATTCCCTAAAAAAGGCATCCCTCAGGCTTAATTACTCGAGTCTATGAGGCCCACTTCTGAACTATTTATTTATTTATTTAATTATTATTATTATTATTATTATTATTTTTTGAAATCACCAAGTTACAAGTATCATTTACGCCTTCACTCCAAGTTATTTAGCTTACCTACTGGGCAAAAAGAAGGGCATACTAAACTCACTAGTGACCTTAATCCAATCTCACTTCCCGAAAGTAAAGGTTAAATGACAAGTAAGTTTACTTCACTTGGATTTCATCTTGTAATTTTAGCAACGTATCTCTAATACATAATAAGAGAATAAAAATTGTTAAAGATATTCTACAGAGGTATAAACAAATCTCAGCAGTTCTTGATTGTCAAAAGTCATCATCGATTATACCTTAATTAAGAGAAAATTACATTTTTGATTGCATAACCCTTGTATCCTAGTTTCGTACAAGTTTCGTTTTCCTAACCCCCTTCCCCACACTTATAATAGACATTGTCCCCAATGTCCTCATGAAATGCATAAAGGGAAGCAAAGAATAAAAGCAAAAATAAAACAAAAGGAAAACGAAAAACTTCCCTGAATTCTTTTACAACGCAGATCGTTAACATAAAGTCAAGCGACGACAAGTGGAGTCATGAGAACCTCTGCTAAACGTAACGGGTCGGTGTACTTTGAAAGCCTGTATCTCATAACAATAACAACAAAACAACAAAGAAAACAAAACAAAACGAAAGAAACTCATAATCGACTGAACATAAAGCTAACTATCATCAGCATTTTCTATTTCAAACATTAGTGGTTGGTCAGTTTTCCAGAATCATACAAATCAGGACAGTAAAAACAAAAGTAAGACGGCTATCCTATACAATGGTCCAAATCTCCCGGGTTCAACTTCCATCGATCCACTCGCGAGGTCAGCTGCTGAAGTCATCATCTGAAAGCAATGGTACAGTGCCCGATCGACGAGGAGAATTAGATCCAATCACCTCCGTATTCTGCTGATTGCTCGCTTCAACAGTCGCAACTACGGGACTTCCATGTCGGGCCATGAAAGCTGCACCCGAGGATTTTCCAACATGAAAACCGGTATCATAGGCACCACTCGAGTGACAATCTCCTCCAGAAACCACCCGAGTAGCTCGTGATGCGACGTCCTCATCGCTAGAGCCACCACATGGGGGAAGATCTACCCCCAATTTCTCACCAATTCGGGATAAACAAGTGACTAAATAACTCTTTAAGCCCTTTACCCGTTTCGACTGCCTGGCTTGTTCTCTTTTGATTTCTTCAAAATCTGCAGTCAATCTCTTTACCGAATCTGCAAGCTCCTGGTTTGGTTCAGCCTGCTCTCGAGCTTGCTCTTGCTCCTCACCCTGCTCGGGTTCTATCTCTGGCTCTTGTTGGTCGGCAGACACATCTGGTATGTGAAACCTCCACCTCCGCAAAACACTCTCGGGGAGAGAGGTGCTCCTTCCACAACTATCCCTGGGAGCCCGGGTTGGAAAAACACCATAGTTTTTCAGAATACGAGTAATCCAAGAGCCGACAAAAACCTTATGGTGCCCCAGATCGCATTGTTTTTTCAAACACCAAACAGCTGCTAATCCGACATTAACCCGAGTACCTGTAATCATACTCCACAGCTGGTACAGGTCCAAAGCATTCACAACCCCTTGAGAATCACCTCTACCAGTGGTTGAGCGGGCCAGAATGTAATGGAGTACACGCACGGCAGGATCCCTTAAATGGCTCCCCTTTGATTTGGAAGGGTCATATCTACCGGTTCCCATACTATTCCACACTCCATGCTGCAGTAAGCCCCTAGGAAAGGCATCAGGAAGCTGCGCAAATTCATCGGAGTTGATAAACTCCTCGTCATAAATACCCAAACACTTGATAAAGTTTCTCATTTCAACACGGTGGTAACTCCCTTGGCAGTAGAAGGAGACCACATTATCAAGTTGGGTATGCCGGCCAAAACTAAGTTTGAATGTAGCTACAAAATCATAACTTAGCGAAGAGTACACGTCCTCCTCAATGCTCAGAAGTGCCTTCCAAGCGGGATCGTTCAAGAAATAATCAAATCGTTCCACTAACCCATACTTAGCTAGCACTCCCCAATCAACTACTACATTAGGCATAAATGTCTTCTTTTCGCGCACCATATCATACTTACCTTCGTCCTCGCTCCGCAAGTTAGGAGGGTAGCGTCGGGTGGACCTAGAGGAACCACCAGTTGAACGGGGTTGGGCGTTTTTGCGTGCCACGGTCTTAGTCCTCGGCATTTTGACTACACCACGCTGGAGAAATCTGGACAGAGTGATGAATGACGTTCTTCAACAGAGAAGGAAGGAGAAAGAACGAAGACACAGAGAGAGGTGATGTGGGAATGAAGAGAGAAATGAAGGGAAGGGGTTTTATGTCTGGAAACGTGCGAACCCTAAGAGGCTATTGACGACATGGCTTAAAATCTTCCCGTATTACTAGCCGTGCCATCCACTGATCTAATTAAAAGAACATGAAAAGGTCTTACCTTCTGGCACGGCTTATGGCACGGCTTGTGACTTGGCCGTGCCTGTAACCGTGCTATCCACTGCTCTATACAAGAGAAAAAATCTTACCTCGTGGCACGGCTTGTGGCTTGGACGTGCCTGTAACTGTGTCATCCCCTGGACTGAAACACTTTTCACAAATGCCCGTACCTTTTGGTGTGAATTAGACCATATCGTACCCTATTTGTTAAAATCTTACTTGCCGAACTACCATTAACAAATGCAATGATGATGACAGTAAAAAGAAAAGAAAAACTAACCTAATAGATTCATGGGTTGCCTCCCAGCCAGCGCTTTTGTTTAACGTCGTTGGCTCGACCAAAAGAATAAATGATGAACTTAACCAGGATCTTCAATAGAGGGCTTCAATATGGTAAAATCTCCTGCATCAATATTCTCCCTCTCTGTTGTTATTCCAAGTTCATCTTTGCCATCAATATGAGTCAACATTTCTTGTATTACACCATCTTCTGTCTCTTCAATATTGCATACTCTCAAACTCAACTCTAATGGATCCTTGCATAAGATATCATCCACAACGGTATCAGCTACAACGATTGCATAACAAGTATCATCAGAATCTACCGATTTCTTCATCACAGCTGGGGTTTGTATCACTAACTTGTCTCCCCCAATGCGCAGCACTAATCGGCCCTCAGCAACATCAATGTTTGCTCGGGCTGTGGCTAAAAAGGGGCGTCCCAAGATCAAAGGAACGTCAGTGTCGACATCCATGTCCAAGATCACAAAATCAACCGGGAAGATAAAAGTTTCTACTTTTACTAACACATCTTCAATAACCCCTCTAGGAAACTTCACTGATCGATCTGCCAATTGAAGGCTCATCTGTGTAGGCTTTGGCTCACCTAATCCCAGCTTTTGAAAAAGGGAATATGGCATCATGTTTATGCTAGCCCCTAGATCTGCTAATGCTTTTTCTACGGGTAAATTACCAATGGAACATGGTATGGTGAAACTCCCTGGATCTTTCAATTTCTTTGGAAGTTTGTTTAGTAAAATTGCAGAACAATTTGCACCAATTGTTGCAGTGGAGATCTCTTCCATCTTTCTCTTATTAGATAGTAAATCTTTCAAGAACTTGGCATACCGGGGCATCTGAGAAAGGGCTTCCACAAGTGGTAAGTTGATATGTAACTGTTTGAACACATAAAAAAACTTACCGAAATGTTCCCGATCCTTGTCATTCCGCAGCCTAGCAGGGTATGGCAATGGGGGTTTATAGGGCTGGACGATAGGTGTCTTCTCAATTTCCAAGTCTTTTTTTCTTTCCTCTATAACTCCGCCCTTTTCTGCTTTCTCAGTAGTTTCGCCTTTATCAACAGTCTCCTTCCCCTTCCTAATAACAGAGGTTTCCCCACACTTGTCTGATTTTACTTCCTTTCCACTCCTAAGAGTTACTACCTTCACGTGTTCCCTTGGGTTGGTCTCTGTATTTCCAGGCAGAGACCCTTGTGGTCGCTCAGCAAGCGCTTTAGAGATCTGTCCCATCTGGTGTTCTAAGTTGTGGATTGAGGCTTCATGATTCCTTAGAGCGGCCTCAGTGGATTGATGGTGTTGCTCCGATGCTTGAATGAACTTCGCAATCATATCCTCAAAGCTGGATTTCTTTTCTTCGAAGGGAGGTGGAGCTGGTCTTTGGAATCCTAGAGCAGGTGCATTACCCCTTTGAGATTGCTGATTACTCCAGGAGAAGTTGGGATGATTACGCCACCCTGGATTATATGTGTTGCTATAAGGATTGTTCCGTGGTATTGTAGGATTCCCCACATACTCAACACGCTCTGTCACATCAGATACCACATTGTTGGAATGAGGTTCAATTGAGCAGTATTGGTATGGTGGAGATAGAGTCATCCCTTCAACTTTTGAAGCGAGTGCATCTACCTTTGCTTCAATTGCTGTTATCAAATCGACTTCATATATGCCCGCTGCTCTGTGCTTTTGTCTACCATGGCTCCATTGGTGATTATTTTTGGCCATGTTCTCAAACAAACTCAACGACTCCTCCGGCGTTTTCACATTTAAAGTGCCCCCAGCCGCAGCATTAATTGTCTGCCGAGTTGCATAGTCAAGTCCGTTATAAAAGGTGGAAACTTGCAGCCAATTAGGCATTTGGTGATGTGGACACCTCCTAAGAAGATCCTTAAATCTAATCCATGCTTCATGTAGGGGCTCGTGATCTAGTTGGATGAATGATGTGATATCATTTCTCAACTTGGTAGTTTTCGATGGTGGGAAATAATAGTCCAGGAAAGTCTCCGCCATCTGGGTCCAAGTGGTGATGGAATCCCGGTTTAGTGAACTAAACCACTGCCTTACTTTCCCCCGGAGAGTAAAAGGAAAAAGTCGCAATTTCAGTGCTTCCTCAGATACTCCGTTTTGCTTGACAGTTGCACAAATATCCAAGAACATCTGAATGTGCGCATGAGGATCCTCGTCAGACAAACCGTCAAACTGGCATTGGTTGTGAATCATATGCATTGTAGAGGCCTTGATTTCGAAGTTGTTGGCTTCTATTGCTGGTTGCACAATATACGACCCAGTGCTGCTCAGAGTAGGACGAGCGTATTCAACCATCGTTCTTCGTTCATCCGCCATTGGCCCAGTTTCTCTTAATCGCCTTCTAAAGGTTTGGTCAATTTCAGGATCAAAGTCAAGAAGCTTAGATGAAGAGCTCCTTGTCATAAACCGCAACAGACAAACTATGAACTTAATTTCCTCAACAAATTTGAATGAAAGCACGAACGAAATTAAAGTAAATAACTAAAATAAAAATAAAAATAAAAATAAATAAATAAATAATATATATATATATATATATATATAGTTAAAGTAGTAGGTGTCAAGTTTTCCTAATATTACAAGTCCCCGGCAACGGCGCCAAAAAACTTGATGGGATGATCTGACCATTCTAACAAGTTTAAACCTTTACTCAATCCTAGCTTACGATCAGTTCTCAGGCAAGTGTACCTATTGACTAGCAGTATAGCATAGGAGTACAGGTATCGATCCCACGAAGACTTATAAGTACTAGTACTAACGATTCTCCTACTATCTAACTTCTCACTATTGATGATCTCAACTATCCTAATTATTGCCTAAACCTGAAAGAAACAAATAAAATGAACAAAGTAAATGTAATCAAACACTCCCTTAATTAATTCAATGATCTAAACATACCCTGCCCAAGATCCACCCCTAATTCTCATGTAGCTTTTACTCAATTCCACACCATCCAATGATTAATATCCAAACTTTGATCTGCGGAGTTTCTTACACTAGATTAGAGTCTTTCTCAAGATCAATAATCCCTAATCCTAATTAAGCCAATTAAGATCTCTCTTCAATTAACATAATCAAGATTGCGTTAGAATCCTAGGACTCTCAATTGAACCAGACCGCAATGACCTCGTTCAATACAGAAGACCTCCTATAACCTATCTCTAGGATTACAAGGGGTCTTTTTATTCATGTAAGATCTACTCTATTACCGATTTCTCAATCTTAATAACAGAGATATAATTCCATCCTAATATTGCACACATATCAAGATGAATAAACTATAATTGCAACATGAACAAACTCAAAGAATAGAATTAAATTATTGAACATAACATCAACAATTCTGTCACATGTACTCAGGGGTTTCTCAAGGGAACGGGCATGAAACAATTAGCCACTCATGAATCTAATAAGAAGAGCAAAATATAAAATAATTGAGTCCATAAAGAAAATTCGAACACGAAATATCTTGGCTTCCAATCCGAAACTATTCTGGCAACAGCTTCTCTTCTCTAGGGTTTCTCTCGTGCCGCCTCCTCCCTCTTTCTCATTAGGGTTGTTCTATTTATACTTCTTGAGGCATGGCCGAGCATCTTCAACTGGAAAGATACGATTCTATCTTTCCTTTTCCAAGTGAATCTCGTCAAGCGAATAACGGTCGCCTGGCACGCCTAACGGTACGGCCAGATTTCAAACCGTGTCTCCCTCTAGACGAAAATATGTAACTCCTCAATCTTGCTCAGTGTTTGGCACGGCTAGGAACAGGCTAGCAGCACTGGTAGCAACACGGCTAGAAGCACTGGTAGCAACACGGCTAGAAGCACGGCTAGACTATAACCCGTGCCAAGTTCTGGAGCTTTCCACGTCTTCACAGCGTATGCCACGGCTTCAAACACACCCATATCACAAGCCGTGCTTCCTTTCCAAGTGATGCTTTCATCTTCAGGTGCGCCCACTGTTTATGACACGGCCGTGGCCTTCCACGTGTTGTCCATGAGTAACTTTAACTTGATCATTTAAGCTTCAATTATGCTCCTTTTGTGATCTTTCTCCTTCTCTTTGGTATTATACCCTGAAACATATATTTATCTGTTAAATACCGAATCCACATTGATTTTATTCAAAAGAATATACAAATTCATCAGTAATGCCCATGATTTACCAGGGTTAATTTACTCTTATCAGTCCGGAACTTGAATTTCCTCAAGAAGAAAGGCCATGGGATCCTCCGCTCGAGCCTCAACCTTTTGCTGATATGGTTCGTAAGCCACCTTAAGTGCTTCGGGCTGAACATGGTCCGAAAAGCCTTAGCCCAGCAGGTGGATCTTGTGGATTCATGTATAGAAAAGGTAAAGCTACCCGATGACCTTACCAGCCATAATTGGGTAAAAGTGCTTATAAGCTTCAATGCCGAAGATATTCTGTGGACAGCCAGGTGGAGTTGCTGCGACAAAATTATTTTGACCTGCAGTAATTTTCAAGCCGTGCCTTTGATCGGAATCAATGGATGTATTGGATATCACCCCAATTCAGTGGTCCGCCAATTTGGTACTATCCAAGACATAGTTTATCGGCCCTCATTGGAAGTAGTCACCTTTGAGTATCAAGATCCGAACCTGTTGGTAGCTGAGAAGTTTGCTAAGCTGGCAGAGGTCAAAGCACTTTGGGAAGCCAAAATTGAAAGCCCGAATGTGGACCTCAGGGAGCTAGATGGCGAAGTGGGAAAGCACTGGGCCACCAGAGAGTTTGTAATCCGCCAGCTCTACCAGACAGGGGAGAGAGCATACCGGGTTCCAGCGTCACCTAACCAAGGCTAGACGAGATCAATCCAGAGATGGAAGTCTACCTAGAACAGGTCAAAGCTCGAATGGAGGTATACTTTGAAGCTGCAGACTATAAGAAAGACGTCTGGAAAGGACGATTCAAGGAATCCGACCAAAGGAACAAAGCCTTGGAAGCCTAGTTGGAAAAGGCTAAAGCTAGAGTCGAAGAATTGGAAGCCATCATCAATGGGAAGTCTGAGACTCCACAACAGAAGACCAAAAGAACTAGGACATAGATCATTATTTGTAATATTTTATTTTGATCATTAAACTCCAAAATTTTCAATATTAATAAAAGTAAAGTTTCAATATTACATTGTCGATCAATTGTCAACCCTTTTATTTTTATCATTCGTGTGACACATGCATATCATTTTGCATACATTACACTAAAACAAGATATCAAGATAGCTCCCAAGCAACTGAACCCTTCCAGAAGCCCAATTCGTACACGTTCAAGAACAAAAATGGCCAACAGTAGCGACAACCGCAACAACACAAATGCTGAAGCTGCCTCAGACTCCAGGATCGTATCTCTAGAACAAACGGTCCAACAATTGGCTGCCCAGGTCCACCTCCTAACTGAAAGCATCGGCCTCCTTCGCACCACTCAGCTAACCCAGGAAGAACATTCAGGGGCCAGGAAAGGGAAAGCAGTGGAGGGACAGCCTATGGAGTATGAAGAAATCAATTCCCACCTCAACCCGGCTTTTGAATATGAGCCGAAGATCAACCAGGGGCCAACCTCTGACGACCTGAAGAGAGAGATGGAAGAGAGACAGAAGGAAATGGAGAAGAGACTCTTCCAGCAGCTCCATGATAAGATGAAAACAATTGAGGGCCCTGATGGTTTTGAACAGGCCAGAATCACCAATCTGCCAGCATACAGGGAAGAGGTATACCCTGAGAAGTTCATGACCCCAGAGTTTGAAAAGTATGATGGGACCGGGTGCCCCAAAATGCATACTAGGCTATATGCCCAGAAAATGAGCAAGTATGCTCAATACGACCAGCTCATGCTCAGACATTCCAAGACAGCCTCACAGGCCCTGCATTGGTCTGGTATGCCCACCTGGACTTCAACATTGTCAACACCTGGGAGAATCTAGCCGGGCGTTCTATGACCGGTACAAGTTCAATATTGAAGTCGCCCCATCTGTAATCGACCTGGGGAATCTCCGGAAAAGACATACTGAGCCGTTTAAAGAGTATGCTCACGCTGGAGAGCCCAGGCCGCAGGGTAGCAATCCCGATATCTGAGAAGGAATTGACATCCATATTTGTCAATACC
Source organism: Laguncularia racemosa (assembly GCA_037954665.1). Lineage (NCBI taxonomy): Eukaryota > Viridiplantae > Streptophyta > Magnoliopsida > Myrtales > Combretaceae > Laguncularia > Laguncularia racemosa. Next base: position 4,753 of record JBBMOL010000945.1, on the reverse strand, counting down.
CTGGACAAGACCTACTTTTCGCACCTGGTAGGCCAGACCTCATCCAGTTTTGCAGAGATAGTAGCTGGGGATGTAGGATCGATAATGCCATCACCACCGGCAGACTCCAAACAACGAAGCCTCCCAAGGTCACATCAACACAAAGGCCCTTAGGAGGAAACAGAGCTAAAGAGTCCACCGTCAGCACGGTCCATTCCGGTAAGGTAGAAAAACCTAGGACTCGTGTGACATTCCAGACCACGAGTACCCCAGCCCAATAACCCACGACAGATCATACCCAGGCCGTCAAGGTCCCCAGGTAGTTTACTCCAATCCCTATACCGCTCAGTCAGGTCTTCGCTCGGTTGAGGGCAGACAACTTGATTAGTTTCGAGATCCCCAATGACCGGTACAGGCCCAAGAATTTCGACTCAAGCCTCAAGTGTGACTACCATATAGGTCAGGAGGGGCATTCTACGGATAGGTGCTGGAGGTTCCGGCACAAAATCCAAGACTTAATTGATGCAGGAATCATACAGCTGGATTTCGTGAATGCCCTAGCACCCAATGTCAACACCAATCCACTGCCCAATCACAAGCCCACCATTAATATGATCACATATGAGGAGTCGACTCCCAAAGAAACCCCTAAGCAGAATACGACGGAGCGACAGAAGAAGCAATCCCATCAAGCTCCAGAAGAAGCACCAAAGGCACACATTAAAAGCAGATGGTTAGCCGGAGACCCAACGGTCGGCACTTTGGGAGAATCACACAGGAGATTTCAATATCTGGTAAACTATTCTTATACCTCGACTGAGCATGGGCCGCCTAGCGGATGGGGGCCGGAGTTTGAGAAGGAAGACAATCCATCGAAGGAAGAGGGGAAGACTATAAACATGATCAATTCTCATCAGAAGCCCAGGGTTATACAGTGCTATAAGGGACAACCAGCTGAAGTACAAATCCCAAGGAAAAGATATGTATTCAATGCCCCGATACCAGCGGAAAATTACAAGGCTGCACCGTTCGACTATCGGGCCCTCGAACAAGAGCGACCTCCTATGGTGGGAGGAATCACCCGCTCTGGGAGAATATACGATCCAAAGTATAAAGGCCTGACTGAAGAGCCCAACGTGGAAAAAGGAGAGGAAGAGGAACAGGGACTCGCTGCGTTTACAAAGATGGTCAAGGCAAGTGAATACAAGATAATGGAACAACTAAATAAAGTTCCAGCACAGATATCACTCATGGGCCTTCTTATAGCGTCCGAGCCCCACAGGGACGCACTCTTTAAAGTGCTCAAACAGATTCAAGTCCCAGAAGGCATTGCTACAGACAAGATAAGTCACGTGGCGGACTCTATCTTTACAATGGATCAGATATCTTTCTCTCCAGAAGAGCTAGGAGAAGAGGGAGACCAACATACCAAACCGCTATTCATAGTGGTCAGGTGCAATGACACCATTGTCTCCCGGGTACTCATCGACAACGGATCGTCCCTCAACGTTTTCCCATTGGTAACTCTCAACTTATTGGGGGTCGATCCAAGCAACATAAAACCTAACTCCACGGTGGTTAGAGCTTTCGATGGGTTGCAAAAGAGATATAGTAGGGGAGATCAACCTACTAGTGGAAATTGGTCCACAAGTATTCCACATATCTTTCCAGGTCCTCGATATCCTAAGATCTTTTAACCTACTCTTGGGAAGACCCTGGATACATGCCGCTAGAGCCATCCCCTCTAGTCTCCACCAAAGGGTCAAATTCATTGCAAGTGGGCAGATAGTCACGGTACTGGGGGAACAGGATTACGCTATATACAAAGAGACTGCCATACCATATATTGGGGAGGAAGGTTCAGAAGACCTAGGACTACAAATTTTCAATGAAGTGAACGTGGTGACCAGCAAGGAGGGCCATCAGTTTAAAGAGGGGCAGTACGGGACGTTTGGACTGGGGTACGTTCCTACGGCCGTAGAAGAAGCACAAACAAGAGGTGTCAAAGGAAGAATAAAGGAGAAGTCGATCGACACCCAGATGTGCATCCTACCTCTCTAACAATCTTTCCGAAAGGCAAACATCATTCAAGAGCTTCGGATAAACGAAGAGGACGACAACAAGGGAAATCAACCCCCCGCACGTTCAACCAGCATCCGGCTCTGAACAGTTGGTTTTGTTACCCTATCAGTAGCGCTAGGTTAGCTCAAAAGTAGAGAGAAATTATTAAATAAATTTTATTGAGACTCTTTATCAAATTCAATTACAGTTTGTTTTTCTTTTTATATATATGCTTTCATTTTACTCAGATCTCCTACCATCGAACATCAAGGATATTTCGCGCAGGTAGAAAATAAAAACGCTGATATCGTTTCCAACGCTGCTGGGTCAGTTGTTGAAGGTGATATCCTAGACCACGAAATAATACAAGAAAATTGGCAAAAACATGAACAAAGCGGAATTTCGATTGACGAGCCTGTGGAGACAGTAAATCTAGGAAGCATGGAAAACCCTAAGAACCTCAAAATTGGGACCAGTTTGAGTGCCGAGCAAAAATGTGAGATAACCGAGCTATTAACGGAATATGCGGATGTGTTTGCCTGGTCATATGGTGACATGCCAGGGCTAGTACCAATCAATAGTGGTTCATAGGCTTCCCACAAGGGAAGATGTCAAACCTGAAAAACAAAAACTGAGAAGATTTAGGCCTGACGTCTTGCTAAAGATTAAGGAGGAAGTCAAGAAACTACTAGAAGTAGGGTTCATCGAAGTATCCAACTACCCAGAATGGGTAGCAAATATAGTCCCCGTTATGAAAAAAAATGGAAAAGTACGTGTATGCATAGACTTTCGAGACTTAAACCAAGCTACGCTAAAGGATAACTGCCCCCTACCTCACATTGATGTTCTAGTAGACAATACTGCAGGAAACCATCTCTTCTCATTCATAAACGGTTTCTCAGGATATAATCAAATAAAAATGGATGAAGAAGATAAAACCAAAACAACTTTCATCACAACATGGGGAACTTTCTGTTACAAAGTCATGCCCTTCGGTTTGAAAAACGCCAGGGTAACGTATCAGAGAGCCATGGTCGCAATACTTCACGACATGATGTATCGAGAGGTTGAAGTATATGTCAACGACATGATAGCCAAATCCAAAGAAGGAGAAAGCCATATGGATATCCTGAAGAAATTGTTTAAACGACTGAGAAAATTGCAGCTCAAGTTAAACCCAGAGAAATGCACTTTCGGGGTCACAACGGGGAAATTGTTAAAATTGACCCTGATAAGGTAAAGTCTATATTAGAGTTACCTTCCCCATGCTTCGTTAAAGAAGTGAGAAGCTTGCTGGGAAGATTAAATTATATAGCTCGTTTTATCTTACAGCTCACCGACAAATGCCGGCCATTATTCCGTCTGTTGAAGAAGAACGCCACAATAGAATGGGACGACGAATGCGAAGAGGCATTCAGGACAATCAAAGACTATCTTTTAAAACCTCCGGTCTTGATAGTCCTGAAGCAAGGAAAGCCCTTATTCTTATACCTTACTATACTCCCTGAATCCATGTGATGAGTATTGGGGCAGAAAGATGACGAGGGAAGAGAGCGTTCCATATACTATCTGAGCAAGAAGTTCACAGATGGGGAACAGAGGTACTCAGAGGTGGAGAAGACTTGTTATGCTCTAATTTAGGTCATGCATCGACTAAGGCAATACACCCTTTACTATCATATTGAGCTATTGACAAGACATGATCCTTTGAAATACTTGGCAGAGAAACCAACTTTGATAGGGAGAATCTTTAGATGGCAAATGCTCCTATCCGAGTTTGACATTACATACATAAATCAGAACTCGATGAAAGGGCAAGCCTTAGCCGACCAATTAGCAGAACACCTTGTCGAGACAGATTCCCAAAAACTACAGGCCCAATTCCCGGACGAAAATATATTAACAATGGAAGATATGCCGGTAGAAGACTTTGGGATGGAGCAGAACCCGAAATGGAAACTATTTTTCGATGGAGCTGCCAATGTATTCGGTTGCGGGATTGGGGCAGTGTTGATATCCCCAGACGACACTCAATTCCCTGCAGCGACACGACTTACATTTCCATATACTAATAATATTGCGGAATATGAAGCATGCATTCTTGGCCTCAAAATGGCCTATTAAATGGAAATCTGCGAATTAGAAGTATATGGAGATTTTTCGCTCATCATACTACAAACAAGAGGGGAATACAAGACTAAAGACCCCAAACTGGTACCGTATCATCAACACTTGACAGAGCTAATTGAAGAATTCAAGGCAATCACTTTCATATACATCCCGAGAACTCAGAATCAGTTTGCAGATGCACTAGCCACACTAGCATCTATGATCCAGATAACAGGGGGAGCCGAAGTTCAACCGATGAAAATAGACATCGAAAATCGGCCATTGAAAAGATACAAGAAGACAAAGCCTGGTATCACGACATCAAGACTTTCCTCCAAGAAAATAAATACCCCGAAATGGCTAGCAGGAATGACTAAAGAACAATCAGAAGGTTAGCAAGCCATTTCTTACTAAGTGGGTTTGTACTCTACAAGAGATCATCTGATACCACCTTGTTGAGATGTGTGGACAAAAATGAAGCATGCGAACTGATGAAGGAAGTACATGAAGGGGTATGTGGACCTCATATGAATGGCTACATGTTGGCCCAAAAAATCATGAGGTTAGGATATTATTGGTTGACCATGGAATCGGATTGCAAAAA